>JBBYHM010000020.1:7713650-7726018 GCA_038381775.1 Adansonia rubrostipa | reverse complement strand
AGAAATTTCAAATAATCACCTTTTAGAAAATTCTCATAGAAGAAAATTTCACGACAGATGATCTGGCCAACCTTAAGAGCGGGCTTTCTGATTTACTTAATTCATTCATGAATAACCGTTTGGAAACTGATAAGACTTTCTTACGCAATTTCCGACAGAAGGGTAGGGAACACGTTTGGGGTCGAGGCAATAAGCTGTCAAGTGTAAATGGATATTAATGTCGGTAGGTTTAATTTAGTTTTTCCTGCCAGGAGCTGTAACCCTTAACTTTGTATACAGAAGCATTGTAAAGTGACTCTGGCTCCTTATTATTTTTTATATTCATTATTATTTAATATAAATTTATCACTATTCACAAATATAATTATTATAATTCATGAATGAATTTTTTACGTATAAATTACAATAATTAATATATTTAAAAATTCAAAAAAAAAAAAAAAGACAGACTCTCAATTATTAAATTTAAGCTTGAACCCCATTTGAAACCTTTACCTCCAAGCAAAAATATCTAATTCATGGAAACTAGTAACTGTCCCAAATGAAAGCTACAATAAATGTTTCTAGCATTAAGTCCAATGTCATTCATCGGTGGAAATTGCTTCACGTGGTACTCTCCACTCCATGTAATTTCTAGTTGAATTTAAGTTTCAAGACTTTAATTTGAATCTTTTATCTTCAAGCTTAATTATCTTCTTTTTGAAATCTAAGTACTCTCCTAAATGAAATGTTAGAATATGTCATCTGCTAAAGTTTCTCAGCACTAAGTCCACTTAGCAACAACGTAAGTTATTAAGAATTCAGTCTCTTTAAATTCTTTTTGATTCTATAATTTTAGCCTTACCCTTATCCTTGTCCTTGTGCTAGATGTTAACTTAGCACACAATTCTTAACCATTAGTGACTTCCCATTATGCTAGATTTTCTTCAGCAAAGCTGGTTACCATAAAGATCCAATATGACTTGGACTCTTTAAGTTTACTTGTATTGATTTCGACTTTTTTCATCACATTCACATTCTAAGGTCTTATAGTTGTTAAGCTCAGCATTTTTTCTTTTGGGGGGTTGAGTTATAAGATTTAGAGGAAGAGATTCGTATTCTACTCATGCAGCAGATGAGGTATGTACCGATTATCAAATGCTCGGATGCGTAGAGCCTTGACTTTTTCAAGGACATTTAATTCTTAATTCTAATTTCCATCGTTTCAATCTCAGATGAACTCTTTAGTATAGTATTTGATGCAAGTAAAAAACTTTTTGACAAGACCTGAATTTTTCTTCAATTTACCAAGATATTATTTATTTATTTCATGTATCCGTAGTCTAAGTTAATACAACCAATTAGTCAGCCTTCATCTTTCTGGTTCTCGCTTCTACTAACAACGCTTCCTTTTGGTCTTTTCTCTCCTGGCTACTTTTAAGCTTTCACCAGACCAATCTCTTCAGCTACTTTTTAGGGTCCAATGGAACTTCTTGCATTTCCGCCCTTTTCAGGTTGTTAACTTAGCTATGGTATCCAATAGAGCTATTCAAGAGTTAAAAAATCTGTATAGTTTAATAGGCTTAATCTATGTTGGATCAGACTTAGTAACGCATGCAATTAAAATTACTATTTATATAATAAAAAATTATTTTTATTTAAATTAACTATAATTATTAAAATAAAATTATTTTATTTTTAATATTATTTTAAATAATAATATAAAATTTTCAATCAATCTAATCTCAACACAGAATCGAAATTTCAGTCAATAAACACTTCTAAACCTCTCCTCCTTGCCTGAACTGTCTCTAGCAATTAAGCGCTTTAAAATTCTTAAAAGACTGAGGTAGGCGCCCTAAATTCCTTACTTTTGATAGCGATGGGCTTGTTCTTTGGACGTATAGTAAAAAAAAATCTCTGGATTTGAGGCATTAGTTGCCACCGGCGAAGGGTGATAGTTTGACATTGCATATTTGCATGTCAAAATTTTTATCTAAACTTTTTTAAAATTATTTATTTCTTTGATATAATAAATAGTTTTATATGATTAGTTAATTTAATTAAAATATCTAAATAAATATATAAAAAATATTATCTATTAAAATTTTAAATATTATTAAAAATATATAAAAATAATTTGTGGTTAATATCTAAATACATGTCCATTTTAATCTCAAATTAATCTTATTATTCTTCTAAATGGATTCTTAATAATAATAAAAAAAAACCCTCAAAGCCACTAAAAAAGCAGCAAAAGGGAACATATATATATATATATATATACATATTTGAGGTCAATATTTTTTTTTATATCGTGCTTTTGTAGTATCGTGGAATCTTCGCCTTACTGCCATGTACAAGTCTTCTTCTTCCACGATTCATGAATACGGCTGCAGTTTAAAAGACAGTAATGGGTAAACCCTGGATTGTTTTTATCATGTAGAAGATGTAAAGTAAAATATAGTTTCTCTTTTGTAACAAAGAAAGAAAAGGCACGGAAAATTGCGTATTCAATTGTTCTGATTCCCTGCCTCAATTATAATTTGCTTATTCTCTAACTCAATTGTTATTATGATCCTTTGATGACTTTACATAAGAGAAGATATAAGATGAAAATGATAAAAAGTATATATATATATATATATATATATACATGATAAAATTAAACATGATTACATAAATATAATACAAAAAATATTTAAAATATGATATGGTACAAATACACGAATATACAAATATTTTAAAATTTACATACTAAAAATTATTAACGTATCAAAATTTATATAAATATAAAATATTTTAAATATAATCATGATATAACAAAATACACTAATCAAGTAGTTGTTGCCATTGAAAAAAATATGTAAGTTGTATTTATACAAGAGATAAAGGATTAACTACAAAAATTAACCTTATCTAATATAAACGAAGAGATAAAAATAAAAAATTAACTTTATCTAATCTATACAAAAAAGGATAAAATGATAACTACTTAATCTCCCTTTTGTGTTAAAAAAATTTAATGTCTTTTGCACATTATACATGAGTTGTCAAATATAAAGGAAAAACTTTTATTTTTGTGCACAAAGCGTATAAAGTAACAAGATTATTGAAATAAACTTAGAAAAATTTACTACGTATAACAGGAGCTGTAGCCCTGCCCGGCCAACTTGGGCCTGGTTTAAGTTTTCTTTTTCATGTTTTCGAGTCAATTCGGTTTGTCCTAAAATAATAATTATAGATTAAAATAATATATTTTATTTAAATTTAATTATAAAATATAAAAATATTAATATAAAAATAATTTTTAATATCTTATTATAAGTTGAACAATGAACTTAGGTTGACAACCTTAATCAAGTCAAATCTGATTTGGACTTAAAATTCAAAATTTTACTAATCGCAATCTAATCCGACCTAAAACACCTATAGATAGGATTTAACATATCAAAGATAATTTGACATTTTAAGAACACATCTGTATTACATGGACAATAAGGAATAATAAAAAAATTTAAATATTTGATATTATTTAATTTATTTTTCTGGGATTTGTATTAAATTTATTATCCGCAACGAATTTGAATATGAACCTTTAGATATTTATTATTTGAATCTATTTTGATTTTAGCTTAGATAGTATTTGATATCCGAATTTATATGATTTATATTAATATCTGAATCCATTATCCATCTAAATTTTTGAAAATATTAATGTTGTTTAATTTTACATTTTTATTTTTGTCTAAAAAAATTGATGTAATAAATTAGGGTATTTTATGAATTTCAAATATCCAACAAATATAACGTTTAACTTGAATACAAATTCCAATAATAATAATAATAATATTCGAACAATAATCGAATAATAAATAATTTTAAATTTTAAATACATAAAAAAATTATAAATCTAAATATTTAAAAAAATTATAAATATAGCCCATCTTACAATATGACGCATAATAAGACGTGCGTAATTTAAGGACGTAGGCAAAGACGTAAAGCAAACGTTAATTTTATCTGATTGAAATTAATTTAATTTTCAGTTTCATAATAAACGTAGCTTCGTTAAAGTACGTTATTTTTCTTTTCGATTGCATTTTCTTAGAGGCAATGTCGTTGGCCTGACTATTATGGCATTCTTGTGACGAATAAGGCCTTGGAATGTGGTTTAGACTTTAGGAATCCTCACTCATAGCTAATCAAGTTAATTAATACTCGTAATTTTAGAAATTAAACAAACCTCACCCACCCTTGAGCATTGAGAACCGAACCTTACTTCGTTTGTCCTTACGCAACAAAAATCTTCAACTCAACATCTTCGTCCTACACTTGGGGGATATCGACTGCTTCAACGCCATGAACAAGAAGTTGAAAAAAGCACTCGTAACTTTTGTGAGTGGAAGACAAGGAAAACTGAGTTTTGTTTGTTCCTCTCTGTTGATCGATCCAAAATGGCCAAAATAAACCCATGTGCGCAACGCACAGCTCACGAGAAAGGAGAAAGCTTAGGTTAACATCCTCAACATGAAAAAAATAAAAGAAATTCGCCACGTAAAAATGCCGCGTGTGAATGTTGCCTTCTACAGCGGCTGGCGCTGACCGGCACGCCACCCTCGCTTGACCCTTCTTTGTCATGCCATCCATCCATCACCCTCACACTTTCCTCAGACGGTCATACTGCATTATTATAAGGAAAAAATATCCCCTTTTTAGCGGACTTACCCCTTCTTAACAGAGAGAAAAAAAACGGATTCAGATAACAAGGGACAAAAAAGTCTGAGCCTTGACTCTTTGTTTGTTCACTTCTCTTCCAACTTCCATTAGGTAAACTCTAAGCAAATATCGGGCGGAATGGATTTGTTCCTCAACGCCAAAGCTGTGCGTCTCCGCAGCCACCACGAGAAGTATCTCCTTGCCGAGGAAGATGAAGAATCTGTTACTCAAGACCGAAATGGATCCTCCAAAAACGCCCGATGGACCGTCGAGTTTGTGCCCGGATTACAAAACATCATCCGCCTTAAAAGCTCTTACAACAGGTATCTCACCGCCTCGAACCAACCCTTTTTACTTGGGATGACTGGTCGAAAGGTGATTCAGACATTGCCTAGGAGGCTCGACTCATCGGTCGAGTGGGAACCCATTAGAGAAGGGTCTCAGGTTAAGCTCAAGACGCGGTACGGTAACTTTTTGAGAGCAAATGGAGGGTTACCGCCTTGGAGGAACTCGGTGACGCACGATATTCCTCATAGGACTTCTACTCAAGATTGGGTGTTGTGGGATGTGGATATTGTGGAGATTCAAGTGAAGTCTCCAGGGGCTGGTAATCAGCCCTCTATTCCTCCTGCAATTCCTCACGCAGATTCATTGGACTTTGAATCTACTTCACCTTCTTCAGTTTCAGGCAAATCTGGACACTTTTCAAGACAAGAGGTTTGAAGATCTAAATCTGGCTTTAACTTGTTTTCCCTTTTTATAAAATCTTTAATTACGGTACTTGATACTCATTGGTGATAAATTTCGTTTAGCTTTTAATATATTATCAGAGTTAGAGCAGGGCAAAAGATAGTTCCTGAAATAATTTTTGACTAATTTAACTTATTGATTGGGTTTTTTTTTTTTTTTAATTATTTGATTTGTAGCCAAGTGATTCTAGTGTGGGTTTTTAATTTAATTTATATTTTTTGTATGTAGTCAAGTGATTCTTATGCGGGTTCACCACCAAAATCCGAAGGTCGTACAATATACTACCATCTAGCAGATGATAGTGGGGAGGTTGATGATGAGGCAGTGCAGGGTTATTCTTTTAATTTTAAAGGTAACAGTGTAGATGAACTGACTCACAAATTTAAGGAAGAGATAGGCCTTGAGGATGTCATGGTGTGTACTCGCAGTCCTTTGAACGGGAAGCTTTTTCCCCTTCGCTTGCAGCTTCCTCCCAACAATGCAGATATGCACGTTGTTGTAGTTCCATTAGCGTCAAAAGGTGAGAATTCTCTTTGAGTTGGTCCAATTTTTCTATTGACTCTTTGCAATGCATCTTATGCTTAATGCATATGCATGGTAAATCCTCTCTTCTGCCGTTTATACAAATTCATTTTTCTGATCACGAAGTTGAGAGCTTTATAAAGCCCATGCTATAAGTAATATCAATGTATATTTCCATTTCCGTTTTGCTTTCAATTCATTTGTTGCTATCTTGGATCATCTATTATTCATGTTCTGTTTGGTGATTGCAACTTGCAATGAACAATAGTTGCTTATTTTGAGCATTTGCGAACGATATTCTAGCTGTGTAGTTCCAAATACAGTCTTCTCAATCTTAAAACCAAATATTTGTAGCTAAGACCAGAGGTATTTAATTAGTCCAAAACCTATCTTGCTCAAAATGCAATGTCTTTTCCCGCTTCTCTTAAACTGATATATCTTATGTGATTTTTTTGTCTCTTAGACCTTATACCATACCATTTAAAGCATTGGGCATTTTGCCTTTGCTGGTTCAATATTTTCTTTAAGAGGTTTAATCCTAGGATTCATGACTAGCTTCCTTTCTAGGTTGCCAAATTCTTAGTTCATTTTAATTACACGGTTAACTGAATGATTGATTTTATTGCTCATATACATTTAACCATGCTAAATGGAGTTAACAGTGGGTATTTAGATGACTATATGATGAGTTGTTGAAAATGAACATTTACCGGGACAATTGCCCGAATGATAGTATGTTAGCCCAGTAAATAGAAATCTAATGTGCTGCCAAACTAAATTTGAGTTGTTTCGTAACTAGTATGATGGTGCATTAGGGTAGTAAACAGAAAGTTAATGTACTGCAAAAACTAAATTGAGTGGTTTCAACATTTGATACATGTTTGAGTATTGAAAATCACCTTAAGAAAGCCAATTATATAAACTTGACATTGTAAACCTAACTTTCAGTTAGAATTGCCTCAATTGGATATATTTTTGCTGCATGGGACTTTGATGTTGCTGAATATTTCATGAGGCTGGAGGATTAAAATAAAATGAGAAAGAAAATGATACTTAACTAATTTAATTTTCCATTTTACCGCTTACAAGTAAAGATAGAGAAATAAAATAAAAAACATTTTTTGTAAAATTGTAAAATATGATTCGCATATCTCTCATTTTCTCCGCTCTTGTCTTTCCAACTTGGTTAGTATATGCGCAGGGCCAATGAAAAACTGGCCATCTTTGTCTTTCTCAACCAAAATATACCCATTTCTCCACTCCACTCTCTCCTCACAGGTTTTCAGTTTAATTAATGATCAATGCATCTGATAGTGTAAATATACTAATTATAACATTGAGACATTTCTTTTGCACTACATCATTTGCATACCTCCGTTTTTGATGGTAACCTGTTACGGTATTTGTTCTTAGCCATTCCTTTCTGCTTACGACATGGTTTCTCGTCATCTATGTGTCTTTATCTTTTTTGCTCTTTTATTGGGTGTTTCAGTGGCAAGAGATTTCGCAAAACAAGGAATTAATTCGTGAGCTACATTGAAGGAACGCCGTAGTTTTGTTCACGACACGGATTGAAAATTACATGCTTTGTTACATTCTACTCAAGTATCTTGCTAAAAGTTTGCAGTGAGTTCACCAACATCAGATTCCATATTTTTCAGCAACAAAGTTGGATTTAAGTCCGGTAGAATGTAATGTTCCTGCTAGGGCAGAGGATGAGTATGTCAAGCTGCCAACAAATTTATAATGTGTAAACTGTTAAATTTGATACTTGCTTCCTTATGTGCTATCATTGATTGGTTTTTGATGTAGAAATTTCTTCTGCCGTACTTTGTACAAAATTAAAGACATAAATTGATATGATTGCTTGTTCTCCTCAATTCTTGAAGTTTTTATTTTTCACCTATAAGGTCCTACGGAGCTTATCTTGTTGCAAATTGATGTATACTTATGATTGGATTATTGCAGTTGTTTTCAGCTCTTGCTATATCAACTTGCAACATTTTTATGTAATTTTCGGCACATAAATCGTGTGCACCAAACTGCAGAATCAAAGTAGCTTCAAGCATTTTTTTTCTTTGTTACAAAGGAAGTCGTAGCTTAGAATATTGCAAAATCAAAGAAGTTTAAGCATTTTAGGAAAGTTATCCTCTGTATTAGAACTTAATGTTGTCACCAACAATAAAGGCTGATTATGGTGAATTAATTGTTCAAAGAGAAAAATTGTAATATCATCAAGAATACAATCTTAGGATTCAGCAAGAAAAGAATGCTTGCCGTCGAAGGATGCAACACTTCCGGAAGTGTATTTAGCAGTATCAAGAACGCTGTTAGATGAGAAAACTTTGGAGACTTTAAGGAGAGCGGTGCAGCTGCAAATGATTTAAAATCTAAAAGATTTTATGATTGAAGATACGGCACTGGACGCGTGACAGGCTGGAGTGGGAACTAGGAAGTCAAGATTCGACGATATCACCACCAGGACCAATGACCAGGTGGTGTCAAAGAATAGAGTTGTAAGCCACTAATTATTTATTTAATAATAAACATAAAGAGTCGTTAGCTGGGAACTAGGAAGTTAAGATTCGCCGATACCACCGCCAGGACCAATGACCAGGTGGTTTCAAACAATAGAGTTGTAAGCAACTATTTATTTATTTAATGATGAACATAAGGCGTCGTTAGATTGACCGTGACTTGAGGCAAGAGGCAGAGCCAAGCCAAGCCAAGCCAAGCCAACTTACGGGCAGAAAAATCATCTATTCTTTTCATTCTCGCTACCCATCCTGGCCGTCCTAATGGAACGAGATCTAATGAATGTGCGTTTACATGACAACTTACAGCTAGACGTGAGGGAGAGCATGTGTATAAATTACTTTCTTAGCTGAAATTGGATCAGCTAATCCTTGGGGGCATCCTGGAACTGCATCCTATTATGCTAACTGCTCATTTTCAATTACGATGATGAAACTTTGTCCAGATGACCTTTATATATAATATAGTAATCAGGAATTTAAAATTTAATTGAATCATATAATTATATTTAAAAAATTACATTCAGTAAATTTAAAAATCAAATTTCAATATCTGTTAACTTTTTTTTATCTCAACTTATGAGCTTATGATATCTTTTGTATTACAAAAATATATATTTAATAAGCATAAAAGTCAATCGATATGCTCAAACATGATAGCAGCAATATAAGAACTATAAGCTTCTGCAACTGAATTAGGTATGTGCAGGGACCTTAATTCGCGGCACAAAAGATGCTGAGATCCGATTTTGTTATAGAAGATTAGCTGTCTATATTTATGCGGATTGATTGTTAACGGCAAAATGGATTGAGTACCACATTTGGGAAGTCATACGTTAGCAAGCAATGATGCATCCAAAACGAAAAATCATTTCAAATTCTAACCCTTGTGAATTTTGACTTCGGTTACATGTTACGTCAGCAGAACTTCCACCCATCAATTCTTACCTAAATCCAAATCCAATTCAATTTAATTTCATCAGAAAAAAAAAAAAAAAAAACTAAACCAATTAACTCAAATTCAAAATTATTTTAACTTAAACTAATCTAAACCCGAAGTTATTCAAATCCGAAATGATCCGAACGTATATTAAGTATAAATTTATTTGTAAAAATATTAATTCAAAAAATAATAATTATAAAATAAACTATAATTTATTTTAATTTTACAATTTGTATTTACTATTTTAATAATAAAGCATGTAATTATCATTTAGTATATATAAATTGATCCAATATAATGCCATGACAATTCTTGTATAATGTGATTAATTGGAATATTTTGAATTGTTATTATTCTTTTTTTTTTAATAATGAAAGGTAAATATTATTAGAAGGATTATTTCAACCATTTCCGATGCTTTTATCAATGCCTGAGAGTAATAAATCTTACATGAACTCGAAGAGATGTTGCATTAGAATTTGTTAATGGATGTCTATCTCAGATGACTCTTGCTCAAACGGTTACAATAACAAGTTAATCTTCCACTCATAAATCGGAGGACTTGGAAAGAAGAATAAAATGAAACTTTGGTTGCACGTTAAAATAATCTTTCACATACACAATAATATCTTAAATTTACACCATTAATAAAGTGAATGCTTGAGTTGATGTTTGGTGTTACGAGTTAATCAGATACCAACTCAATCACTAAAATAAAAAAAAATTAATATTTATATTATCTATAACTATACTATTATAAAAAAAGTGATTGAGTTGATGTCATGAGTTAGTCAAGTATCGTGACACCAACTCAGTCATAAAAATTACTTAAAAACTTTTTAAAAATATTCTCAATAATATAAATTTAAGAATAATTATGTTTCTTATTTAGAAAGCTACTTATTAATTATAATTTTTTAAAACATAATTTTTTTACTTAATCTTTTTTTTAACCACCCACATGGATGTGTTATGATCCAGTAAGAACATAGATAAGGCTAAATTATTGAAAAAGCCCTTAAAATTCATAACTTTAGGTGAGCAGGTCTTATACTTTTATTGTACCTAAATAAGCTTTCATCTTTTGATTTATATTCAAATAAGTCTTTATATCAAATAAAATAATAATTTAATTTGAGGACTTGTTTAGGTATACAATAAAGGTTAAAGATTTATCTAAGCAAAAGCTAAACTTTAGGGTTCCCACATACCTTATATGATTTTCTATATTATCTTTATAATAGTCTTATCATGTGATTTTTTAAAAGTATGAAAAAAATATGTAATTAATATGTGTACGTTATCACAATAATTTATACATTACGTGGATACTCAAGTTTATCTAGGATCTTAAATAAGATTGCACTTGATTGTAAAATTAATTTTTTTAAAAAAAATTTTAATTTGAATCAAATACTATTTAAATTGGAAGTTAATTTTTTTTTTTTTTTTTTGCTTCAGCCAATATGAAATTCATCTTTTATGCCTTTAAATTTATATGACCAAAGTTACTTTTAGGTTTTGAAATAAATATTAGATCTAATTGGTTTTAGAGCTTCAAATTGTTAAATGGGTTAATAAATTTGGATGGTGTCTTGGAACCCAAAATTAGGCTGACCTACATTCATTTCCTTTTGTTATTCTTTTTCTTTTCCCTTTTATTTCTTATTTTCTTGAATATTCTCTAAATAAATAAAAAATCAATAAAAATAAAAATAAAAAGGAAATTTGTTGAAATACTTGATAATTGTCAAAATGTATTTTCAACTGCTAGACAAATTTGAAAAAACAGAAAGTTGCAACCAAATTTTTTTGCCTGGACATTGGTCACCTAATTTTTTTTTTTTAATAAAATCATAAAATTAATTAAAATTTGTTAAAAATATATTTTTAGTTTGTGAAAATAAAACTTGAACCCGTTTACGTATGGAGAAGTTGTCAGTACCATAACAGTCTCCGTTTGAGAAAATAAAATCAGTTAGTTATTTATCATCTTTTGTCTTGGATAAATAATCTTAATTTTTATATTTAAAAATAATTCTCTTAATTTCTTTAAAAAATTTTATTTTTTTAGATAATTGAGATTTTTATTTCAACATCCAAAAAAGAAAAAAAGCAGGATAACCTACTACATGGGAACTGTGAATACATTCAGGTCAGGGTTGTAAACCCCATTGTCTGCACAAAGTAAATATTTATAGTGGTTTTTGCAGTCTTCCTACAGCCATTAAATTTCATTCTAACCACACTGGCAATTAGCCGAAACACTTCATCCGGTGATCTTATCTCATCTTTGATGCTTTCTTTGGTTCCTTTCATTCCACGTGTGATAAGCAGCTGTCCAAAGAAATCCTAGCAGAATGTTTTCGAAGGTGTTACCTTTCGAGCTTTTAGCAATCCATTGAAGGTCAGCTTCCCATGACTCTGGTCCCCTGGTTGCACACACACACAAATATATATAAATATATATATATATTTCTTTTTTTCTTAAATTATTTTCCCCGTCCTATGATAAATATTTTTTTTCAAAAAATGAATGAAATTTTTTTTATATTCAAAAGTGTCATTAAATGCTTTAATGCTTTTGTTAGTATATTTCACCAAAATCGCTACTTGTTAGCTCCGTAAAGTGTTGTCGTGAAAAATTCACATTTATATTTGTGAAATTCGTGAATACAACCTATAATTTTGATTTTGTTCTTTCTTTTGCATTTCCTTTTTCTTCCTCTTCTTTTCTTAGAAAAGAAAATTTTGATAGTTATTTGTGAATGATTAATTTTAGAAAATTCTTCCATGCAAAAAATGATTTTTGAAACACTCGTATATTTTTTAGTTTTGACATTATTAGAGCTGGTCAAGGCTCGAGCGAGAGCCGAGAAGGAAGTTTTAGTAGTTTTTTTGTAGATGATTATTTTTAAGAA
>JBBYHM010000020.1:7654760-7665969 GCA_038381775.1 Adansonia rubrostipa | reverse complement strand
AAAAATTACTTACATTAACTGATTTCATATTATTATTAGATATTTTAATTTTTATCAATACTTTATAAATACAATAAATATTTTTTCAATAATATAAAAATCAAAAAATTAATATGATCTTAACTACCCCAAAAAAACCATCATTATACCATTCATGATAAAAAAAAAATCAAAAGTTACTTAAATAATATCACATATGAACATGATCTAAAATACCACACAAGTAAAAGCTTGACTACAACATAAAAACTGGAATTTTGGACAAGATATAAACATAGCATGAAAAAATAAGCAGAATACAACACAAAAGATAACAATAACACCACAAAAAGGCATAAATGTGCCAATTTATATAATAAGAATTATTTAATGTCAAAACTTATATATATGTAATATTTTAAATATGATCATAATACGAAAAAATAACAAAAATAAAATACAGATACACATCTTTCTTTTTTTTGCCACAAGTACCCTTCAACTGACCATTTATTATCAAAATTATCACTCAATGTTTCTATCTCAATGTCTTTATTAACCAAATTAACAAGATTTCATAAGATATAGACGTAAAACATTTTCCTCTATTAAAATTAGACATTGATAATTTAATCCATCAATCTCTCCCCCTCCCCCTCCCCCTCCAATTTACTCTTCTAATTTCTTAACATCTTTGACGTTTTACCTTTTACTACTTTTTTTAGACACAAATCGCCAATTTTTTTTTTTTAATTTGGGTAATTATCTTCACAATAAAAGTTTTGATAGAATCACAAAGCACCAAGGAAAAGATGATAACTGCAGATGAAAAAAATACTAAAAATCACCAGTCAAATAAAGCCTAGCCTAAATAATCTCTAACCAAACTGAGTCACAAACGCCAGCAAAGAAGAAAACAAGAATTTTTCTTTCCAAAAAGACAAATGAATTTCATTTTTACATTATAAGCAGTACAGATGTTGAGGCTACTAAATGGGACATAGCACATTTCATCAAATAAGTAAACAAAAAGAAGCTACGTCCATATCATCATCAATATCATAGAGCGCTCCCATGACTCTAACATGACATACTGAACAACCTTAAGAGAAGAGGAGAATAATTGAATAAATAATAGATACAAGTCAAGCTTTAGCAAATATTTCAAGCCTTTTATGTAAATCAAGAACCTACCATTTCAACCAGGCCTTTTATCGGATCCCTAGTGGTTCAAATTGAACCATTTCTTTTTCCCTGATTTATCCTTCCCATCTGAGTATCCATCTTCGAATGGACTCTCAGTCTCACCAGCAACCTTGCTACTACTTCCATTACTTAAATTAACACCAATATAACTGTTGGGTGCTTTTGTTATTGTGAGTGAGGCATGGATACTATTGCACTGCTTCAACAGCTCATCTACCTGTGTTAATTAGGGGATGCCAAAAGTCCAAGTCAAATCAGCAATGTATTTAAATTACTTCAAGGACGAACTGATCTGAATAAACAATTACTCTTTTAGCAATATCAAGAAGCTCAAGGTCATTTTCTGTAGCCATTTAGGCATATAATTATTGGTGCCTGTGTATGAGAAGGTGCGTTAAATGTGCATATTTACAAACATATCCTTATACGCATATGAATGCAGCCACTTGCTAAATTGAAAGGATTTGCATAAATGCAGGAAAAACAATATGAAAGCAAGAAAAAACAAAAATAAAAAAAAAATAGCAAAAAAAACAAAATAAAACAAAACAATTACCAAAAGCTAAGGCGTTCAAAACATACCAATTGCTTTTCTTGGCTGTAACGGTTGGTCACTTCTTGAAAGTGTGCCAATGCCTAAAAAATATCCCACCAGAATCGTAAGATCAAATGTGTACAACTCATACTCATAACAAGCCATATTGAAAACAAAGCTAATACTTTTCTGTATTCTGTCTCAAATTGGCGCAACTCATTTCTCTTTCTTAAAATCTGAGCTTCAATGTCCTTAAGCTTCTCACTGGCATCTTCATATGACTTTGCACAAAGTGCCTCAATTGTATAACTAGCAGTCTTGAAAAAATTATCTCCTGAGAAAATTTTATCCAGACCAGTCAAACAATAACAGAAATACACCAAAATATACTTTTAACAAAATCAAGAGATAAAACAAACAGCTCCAACCATAAACCGCAAATATATGTGTGCCTGCTTTTAGTTCTGAAACCTCAAAAGGTTGAAGACCTTCCAACCTTTTAAAGAAAGCAGATTCCGGGTCTTTAGCTATTGCCAACTGCATAACACATGAGTAAACCATCACTTCTTACCACAACAGGAAGCCAAATATCCATCAGAGACAAGGAAGATATAGTACCGCATTTACAGTGGAGTCCATTCTGTATACTTGAAAATGTAAGAAATACATGCCAGCAGATGTCACCTTGCCCGTCTTCTCACTGTCTTCCTGTACACAGACAGTGATATCTTATGTAGAAAGTAATATATGCAAGGATAAATGCCTAATTACTTCAGAAACACAGCTGCACATAACAGCATATCCTATAACTTGCAAGACAATAACAAATCAATGCCCATGAGTTTCTGTTGGACAAACATTGAAGCAGTGGTAATAACATCAAACCAACACAATCTTTCATAGAACAAAGGAGCACTAGTGTAACATTAAATTATGTCAAAACCAAATACAATCTGATGTAAACTGTCAGTGGGTAAATTGAAAGTCCCAAGTATTTGGGCAAAAATAAAGAACTATTATTTGAGGCTGTTGAAATGAGGAATTGCCCTTTTTAAGCATTAAATTTGCACACCCATCATACGGATGCATGCAAATATTTCTCTTTTGACATGACCCATCATAGTTTATGTGTGTATGATATAGCAATCAAGAATACCAGCTGGTTCAGATAAATTTTTATGTCTAGTATGTGAATCAGTGGAATAGAGTCATATACACAGATGATAGAAATAGCATACAAAGACATAATAGAAAATTAACTCCGAATGTACACATTCCAATCTAGAGTTTGCTACTTGAATTGTATGTTTCTCAAGAGGCTCAATTGGGCATCCACAATTATTATATGAACTAGAAATTAGATATGACAATAAAGAATCGCCATTCGTAAAAATACTCCCTACCGGGAATTTTTTTTTTACTGTCCTCAAATGATACCCTAATGGGTAGAATATGAGACTTCAACCAAGACATCTAAGGTTTGAATCCTGAGCGGGGGAGGATGGAGTTTCTGAGATGGTAAAGTGACAGTCCTTTAGGTTTTCAAACGTACCAAAAATTTTCTTTTTCAACTTAAATCCAAGTTTAATTCCACAAAAATGTTATAAAATTGGTTGGGAAGTACCATTTGATAGATCTAGTCATCAGAAGTTCATTACCTTCTAATGCCAGATGAGAATGACACAAATTAGCAATCAAATAAATATGACTCAAGGGCAAATGATAAAAAGGAAGGCAATAATATTAAAAAAGGTTGTATCCTCTTTTTCTTCCTTCCCATAAGACATATAGAAGGGAAAAGCATATAGCATTTGGCCATTTGCTGCAACTTCTGAATAAATCAAAAAGTAGTGGACAAAAAGTAATTGACAGAAGCCAAACCTCCTTATTGTAATTTTTACTTCTAATAGCAAATGGCCTGGAAAACAAAAGACAAAATTTGGCTACAACTTTTGCCTTTTACTTTTCTAGAAGCGAAAGTAAAAAATTTTAGGCAAAAATAACAAAAAAGCCACTAAACTTTATAATTTTACATAGGTAAACCCATATACTTCTATTACATCCAAATAAACACTTAACCTTAATTGACACTCAAATAAGCCCCTGACTTTTAATTTATACCCAAATAAACCATTAACTTTTAATTTATACCCAAATAAGCCCTTAACATACATCAATCTTTCATTTGAAATAAGGACTTATTTGGGTATAACTCAAAGGACAAGGGCTTATTTGGACAATAAAAGTACAAGGGCTACTTTAAGAAAAGTGGAATAGCTAAAGGGCTTTTTTTAAAAGAAAAAAAAATATTTTAGCCATAATTTTCAACATTTTAAGGTAAAATGCACCATTTGTCTCCAACCTAGCAAAAAGCATTTTGATTCCTGACCTCTCCATTACCCCACTTAATTCCTAAATGTCTTTAAATTATTATAATTTTATAAAATTGACAAAAATAAAAGGCTTTCATGGTAATAATTTCTTTTGACATTTAGACGCTCTTTTAGCATTAAGCGTTTTTTTTTTTTTTCCTTTTTTCGTTCCTTTACTTAAGTAATAAATTATAGCTTGTAAAGAGCATAGAGACAAAATAAAGCTTCATTAAAAATTTAGCATCATGAGATTCTGAACAAATTCATTGTTAACATCTTCATCAATTAATAAATTTATTTTCTCATTCCTTAACAAAGAAAAGCTATGTTGCTCCAACTCTTCATTTTTCTTTAAGTACCCATGTCTGAACGAATATCCGGACATGGGTATTAGGATATGACACTCCAAGGACCCTCTAAATTCATGAAAAAACTTAGAAATAATTCAACATACCCAAGTCGAACATATACTTGTATCCGATATACCTGAGTCCAAGTAACATAGAAGAAAAGAACAAAATTTTTCTAGCATGCTCTATGGAAAATTTCCAGAATTATAAAAAAAAAAAAAAAAAAAAAAAAAAAAAAAAAAAAAAAAATTGCTTTTCAGAGAGTAAAAGGGATTTTCTATTTATTTTATCCTTAAAAAAAAAAAAAAAAGAAAAAGCATCACCAAATCTTGCTGTCATATTTACTAATCTAGCTATATGTTTCTTCATTTCCCAACAAAATCAACCATAAAATCAATATTTGTCCACTAAAGAACCAAAGAAGAGAAAGTAAAGAAGAAGATAATACTATACCCCCCCCCCCCAACCAAAAAAAAAAAAACAAGATACATTCACCCATGATACAAGGAAAGTACGTCCAGCCTAAGTTAAATCCTACTCTGCATGATGTATGCTAGAGGCAACAGATGAAGTGAAAAATAACAGGCCTTCAGAATTATACAGAGTCTAAAAATTTATTTGCTGAAGGTAGTCAATAGAGCAACAGATTCTACCATCATGATCACCTATCTAGCTGCTACCCATACCATTAACAAACCACTACTTTTACGGGCAAGAGAACAATTCTACCGCCAACAAAGGTTGTTAAGTGGTAGCAACATAAATAAACAGTTCACTGTAGTAGAGCACTCACAAAAATTGTGAGAAAGGAGAACCGTAGTGCTTGGAGATTAAATTTTCTAAGAAAAGTTGAGGGTGGATAGGAAGGAAAGAGTAAGCCTCTTTAAGGGGGAAGGAGGGAGAGAAAGCGAAAAGTTAAAACCAGCACTGCTAATCGTATGATTCTTCAAATTCCACTCTTATCAAATTTACAAATATTCAGATCAAAATATACCATTAGGACTAACTCATGATTCAGCAAAGATTGCCAGCATGGGCAATAGCTAGTAATCTTTTTAAAAATCATTAACAAGGTTTCAACTAGCCTCTCACTAAGTACATCGAAAGCAATAAAGTGCGACAGATATTTTGTCTTTGTTAAGTGACTTGATGTTCTCACCTATAGTACCAGAAAGATATAGCAAAGGCAATCACATTACAAATAAATGGAATAAAACTAGTATTGATTATCTTGACAACTAACATTTAAAGTCAAACATTTACCACAAAAATTATTGGTAAATCAAACAAATAGGAAAGCAAGAATCAAAGACAAGTGCTTAGTACCTGTAGGGCCAAACTGTAGCCACCAGTGACGTCATGCTCAAAATAAAGTAACTGAAAGTTTCACATTATGAAACAGTGAGTTATAATATAATTTTGACATGGTACCACTTGGAAGAGATGCATGCCCATGCACAATGGACCACAGAGCAAAAGAGCAACAGAGAGAGATTTGATGAGTCGGGGCAAACAACCAAACACTTCATAGTCATTTCAAAAGAAACACAAGATCTTTCAAAGAATAGTTTTATATATAACATACCTTGAATTTGCTTTGTGCTGTTGAAGTTACCCTCACAACAATCCCAGCCTCAGCTTGTTCATCACTTATTGTTACACCAAAGAAGTGGGCACATTGCTTGTCTACCTGCAGCAAGATGCATGAGAATTCGGGACATTATCTGAGAGTATGATTCATTGATATAAAGAAAGTAAGCACCTTTCCACTAACTGATGTTCCAATAGGAAGGGGTCGAACTGTGACAGTTCCATTTAGAGCTTCTTCAAGAACATTAGCTGAGATTGTAGTCTTGATGGGGACACCAAGCTTACTATATATATATATATATATATATATAGATATATATTATATATATATATATATAAAGCAGGGTAAAAGAAAGAATAAGCACTTAGAAATAACTAAATGTTGCAGAGAAGGTACACTATGGCAATATGTCTCACCTGAATAACGCTGCAAACATTGTATTAACAGTTCCCAGATTAGACAAATCAATCTCCATATCCATAGAATCTTCAATAGCCTTGTAATATTTGTTGGAAAGAAGAGAAAAATATTAGGTTTTGACAACTTGACATGAAAAGGTGGAAATTATGAATAACAGAAAAGAAATACAATTAGATTAAAACAATACAATCTTAAGTTAACAAAATTGTCAACAAGATTTCTGAACTAAACTAGTGCAGTCAATGATTATGCCAATAGATATCAGTGACACAAGATTGCACAACAATATTTAATGGAACTATAAAGAAAGCGACACTAAGGGAACTCTAATGACATGGGAATAGGGGATGTTAATATAACACAAGCTAGCAAATGTAGGTGATTTAGCACTTAATGCAGAGTAGTGTCAGAAGTAGGTTAAACTGAAACAAGAATGAAATGTGATAATCTACATAGGGTTAATAAAGAACAGTTGAAACCGATGGTTCCCTAGCTTCTAGTGGTAAAACTTGAGGGAAACTTTACAAGAGAACAAAAGTCAAAATCCTTAATTGGTGATATTTATAGTCTAAGGGGGATGGGTTTCCATTGCCAGAAGTCTCCACAGCATGTCTCAATCTATCAGTCAAAGGAAGCACATAAATACCTCACCCTTTGCATGTACCTAAATGCATGTAAGAGAGATAAAGAGGAAGACCAAGATATGGTGGAATTTGCACAATCCTTAAAATGATTTGACGAGAGTTTCATGTCCATTATGAAAAAGAATCCATCTCTTTTTAAGACATCCACTTTTTTTGGATTAGACTCAATATCTTACAACTAAATTCAGAGATCGAGTTTATACTCGAAAATCTTCAATTACATATGATCTAAACCATGTCCTGCATTAAAAAAAAATGTGCTTTTTCTTGACAAAGCTGTAATAGATTGGGGTAAATATATAACCCTAAAACTTACAAGTTGGAGATCGAATTACAAGCTAAATGAGTTATATAATAAATAAAATACAGCCCTAGTTCCAAAAAATGCATGAATAAAAAGATTTTATATAAAAAGGAAAATAATATTACAGCTCAACTCCACTACGCCAAACAAACTAGTTGGGGTTTGTATATGATTTAGAACAAGGGGAAGAGGAAATAAAATAAAAACTACTAACAAATATAAAGGAAAGGGGACAGACAAAGTTGAGGAAGTGGAAGGGGGGGGGAGCAAAGGAAATATCACCACTCAAAACTATAATCTCAATTCATAATATCCTCAAGAATAAAAAATGGACTGAAATTGAAATACACTAGTCTTACATCCTAACATAAATATGAGATGCCAAGATAACCCAAAATGCCATTATAATTCTTTAAATAATAAAAACTACAATTGGAATGTAAAAAATTTATAGCATCAGTAAAACAAACGCTTGATAATTTAATCCTACCATAAGCACAATCTAATAGTGTCATTGAGTCAATGTTCCATTTTGATGTTATCCTACATGATTTGAAATTTAGGATAGTACTCCATAAGAAAGGGAACACAAGAACCTATGAAGTATACATAACACTATACGTCCATGTCAAATTCAGATTCAACTGACATAGATGACTTGATATGGCCAGATACATCACACAAGTCCCTATTTTCTATTAGGCCTCATCACAAGACCAACATCACCTATCACCTCATTAATTAACAACCCAATCCGAAGCTAATAGCTGCCAAGCTACCACATTATCTAACACGTCTACAATACATTACCATGGATTTGAGTAATGCCAAGTTAAAGATTCCGAAAACAGCCTTCACTACTAATTTTGATGTCCTAATTCCATTTTTTAAATCCATTTTACAAGATTCAGCCTTTAAAGGTCAGATTCTATACAATCAGCATATGAAGCTTGAAATGTTTAAATCTGTTAAGTTTAAAAACAATGCATGGTTTCCAAGATAACACTAATGAAGCCTTTCTGCACTTTATCAGCTAATTTCTTTGAGAAATATATGTAGTCTTGAGAGTTTTCATCCTTTAGTACCTGATAAATACCATGAACCTAAAAATTACTAGTTACAAAGTGAGAAAACACTTGAAAATGGAAAGTCAAATATAATTATGATCAAATTAGGGAAAATGAAAAGGTTTCTAGCTTCCTTGTCAACCTCACTATCTCAATGGTGTTTCTCCAAAATGCTTGCAGAAAACATTCCAATTGTATCTGATGTTATAACTACAAAAGTTGAGGAATTAGATACTTAAGGCAGACAATAAAGAAGCTAAAACTGTAAAACTGTAAACAGGTCAGTAATTCTGAGGTCAAAGACAACAGCATGAAAAACTGGTTTGAGTCTTGATGAATCAAATGGTCAAAGCAAGAGGTGAAGGTTCATGAATAAAACCAATGAAATATGCTCCATCTAAACAAAGACAAGATTTTGAAGTTGGAAACGTTGAGATATCTAAAGATTATATATAAACTTCAGGGATGTCAAAGCATGTTAAGAGTACGGTTGGCATACTTGATGATAATCCTCACATTGAATTCATTCTTCTTGATCCAGAGGCCAGAGTTGTGGCCCATCTAACTGAGAAGAAGTCACATAATGTTCTAATTGGTAAAAGTTGTTCCATAAAATGTATTCTTTGAGTGTTCAAGGATGAGCTAAAAGAGCTCTATTCAAAATGCTTATGCACATTTGGAACTATTTTTCATTGGTATACAAGGATTTGATCATCATTCTTCCACTCTAACACTTCAGAACACAAGGGTGAGTTGTCTCTATCAATAGATTTTTGTGAGACAGGATCATGTCCATAAAATGATTAAATCATCTAATAATTTGTTTTAATGTTGTTAAATAGTATTTAAGGAATTATTAGGCCATTTAAGGTTATATCTGGTATTTTGTATTGATGCTAGAACTTGGGGAGTGGCCTATAAATACCTTTTATTTCGGTTTAGAGAAGCATTGATCAGTGAGATATTATATTGTGATTTGAGATTCCAGTGCTAAGATTCCCCTCTTGCTTGGTTCTCTTTTTTCTTCCCTACTCTTTTATCTTCCTTCTGCTCCTTCCTCCCCTTTCTGAGAAAGAGTTTGTTAACTGTCAAAAACCACTTAAGACAGTCTAAAAAAATAAATGCACTTGTCCAGTACTATCCAATTTGGGTAGGCAAAATAGAAAGAAAGCTGCCCATTTTGATCCTAATACATGCTTTTGCATCTTCTATATATCTTTGTCATTATAGAGAAGCAACTTCATTTTCATGATCAGACCTAATGAATCACAATTCTTCTGAGGCATCCTAAAGAAAGGTAAGAACCCAACAATTCCCTGATATAGCTGATCTTTAAGCTGAGTGCCATTTTATTGCGCATTCCAAATAATTCCTGCCTCTTTGAGGGCAATTATATCATACCTAAGATATAAGAAAAAAAAAATCAATCAGTATCCAGGCCACTCCAAATTGTCAGAGATAGCACCTTCCCCTATCTATTTTGCTTCTGCGTATAGCTTTCCTGGGTTCTGGCTTTAGCATTCCCTACCTTAAACCTAAAAATAACGAGAATCCAGGAAGCCATTTCAATTTTACGGTTGAGTCTAGCATTTCATAATAGTCAACTATGCATGCTATGGAGGAAAAATCATTTATTCTTCATTCATATAAAAGAATTCTTAGTCCATCAGAATCCCTGGTTCATTTTCTACATCATGTTCCAACTCTAGCTTTGCAACCTTAAACTAAAAATCATGTTCTCAATAAAACATTTTCTCATCATAAACATTTTTTTTCCCTTTTGAATTGAAGTCCATCATAAAACTAAAATTTACAGCAATTACATAAATCCCTGAGCAAGAAACTCTCAGTTTTCTCAATGAAAGTGAGGCTCGAATGAAAAAGAAACCTTAAATGTCAGCTGAACATGAAAACTGAATAAGGGAAATGAACCTTGAGATTTACGTTCTGCATAATTTTGTAAAACATACAGATGCATAAAAGACAACACTGAACATGATGAAGAATACTAAAACAATGTCAAAAGAAGGGACAAGAAAGCACCTCAAACCCTGCACTGTCATATTGTCTTCGCTTCTCTGGGTCAGATAAAATGCTATAAGAATATGCAACTTCCTTAAAAAGCTCTGAAGCCTCAGGGTTGCAGACATTCTTGTCAGGATGATACCTATAAAAAGAAAAAAAAAAGAAAATATGAAGAAATTCAATTTAAAAATAAACCAAAGATAAAAGCATTTCAATGTAACATTAAAACTCAATAGCTCAATCATAATTCTTGTGGGTCAGCACTAAAAATCTTTCATTGTACAGCGATCAAGAAGAATGCCTGTAGAATCTCATCCATAAGATTCCATTCACATTTCAAATTTCAATCATTAAAAATCTAGTTTTTACGTAGCAGGATGGAGTCAATGTTGCAACGTCACCAGCTCATACATCAAAGGTTATAATAACTCATAAAACACAAGAAGCACTCAACTTGCAGAAGAAAATGAAATGAAAACTGATAAGTGATTAATTTTATATAAATTATTTTTCTATTTTAATCTTTTCTAGTTATTTTTTTATGATTATCATAATTATTTATTTTTCTTTTTTATTTTGCAGGATTTATTTGGATGAAAAATACAAAAGAAGCAAAAATTGGCTAAGTTAGAGAATTTATATGGGTTTTGAATTCTAGTGAGCTAAACTTGAAGAACTTTGATCATACTAGGAGAAGTTGGAAGATGAAGTTTTAC
>JBBYHM010000020.1:7633065-7650198 GCA_038381775.1 Adansonia rubrostipa | reverse complement strand
ATTCAAATTTATAAACATGTTATTCAAAATTTGATTAATGTGAGTTGAACCTTGCGAGTAGATTTATTCATAGGCCAAGTCAGATTCGGGCCGGATTTAAGCATGATATTAACATTAAATACGTTTGCCGGATCTTGGCCCGGCCATAAATATGGGCCTTGAATTTTACTCAAACCCGCCTATATTTATAAATAGATAGTCCAAGCCCGTTTAAGCGAGGTCATATTATATTTTTTTATAATTTATTTTTAAAAAAATATATATTTTTTAAATTTAATTGTTATTAATTTAATAATTTTTTATTAAGTTTATAAATATAAATAATTTAATTTAATTTTTGAAGTTTACATTATAATATTATATATTATTTATATGATAAAAATTATATAATACGTAGTATATAAAAACAAATATATATAATTTAATAGTAAAAATGATCGGGTCGAGCTTGAGTTTTAAAATTTGAATCCAAAGCTTAACCTATTTTTAATCAAACTTAATTTTTTTATTTAAATTTATATTTTAAATTTAATATTTTTATTTAAATTATTTTAAATATCAAATAAATTTTTAAATTTAAATAAATAGTACAGTCTTTAGATAAATCTAGTAATAACAGCGTTTCCAAACTTTTAGAACTTTCGCCTCATGCTCTGATCGCCGTTTTTGGTGAGTCAAACTGCGGCCGAAGAACATGTTTTTTCCCTTAAAAAAAACAACGAAATTTTGATACGAAAAATTATAAATATTAATATTTAAATTTTAAATTTATTAAATATTAATTTTTAAAAAATAATTAAATAATTCAAATAAACTAAATTTGTGTATGTGAAAGGACAGGCTTTGGGGATACGTTAAGTGTGAAATAATCTTTTATTACGTTATCTAAATCATTTGAAAATCCATCGGCTGGGACCTCATAAAATCTTCTATATCAAAAGAAATTTATACTTTTCAATTATATTAATTATAAATATAATAAATATTATTATAATTAATTACGATAAATATCAATAATAAAAATATTAAAATTATTAAATAATTATCGTAACAATTTTATTTAATAAAATAAAGGTCGAAACTACATAATTTGTGGGTGACTTTGATCCCAAAATCAGGAAAGCTATAACTGTGGATCCGCCGACCTACCTTCTCCATAGGACCGCTTTCTTTATAAATGCAGCTTCTCTGATCTAAATAACTGACCAGATCCCAGAACACCACATTTTCCATGCAATCATGATGTAAAATCCGAACCAGTTTCATTATCTGATAACAGAAAATTGCTTTGTGGTGATTGTTTGCTGCTGCATGAGGTCGATTCAAGCTTTTGCATATCTTTTTAGGGCCGGGATAAAAATATTCATTATCATCCATTGTTGTCTTCAATCGATTATTTCTCGATGATAAATCATAATTTAGAAAGTAATATACCGTCTTAATTCTTCAATGCTTGAGCATCAAAGTCCTTGTCAATATTCTCTTAAGTCTTCTATTGTTGATGTTGAAAGGAGTTAATATTTTCTTCATCGATCGTGATCATAGGTGAGGTCATGATCTAAAATTTTTTCAAATTCATATCTCAAGTTCGATTCGACTCGTAGACCCATTTTATTATTTTAAAATATTAAAAGATTATTTTTATATTAATATTTTATATTTTATAATTTAATTTAAATAAATTATTTTTTATTAGATAAACGTGATTTAGATCAAGTTAATCTAAATCACCAAAACTTATAGTCAAATCCAATCCAATATAGATTGAACCTATTGAGTTCATGAACAAATTCAATTATCAAGACGAATGTTGAAACATCATGTTAACCAACAAAATGAAATTCGACGAGCTTACCAAAGAGTGAGCCCATATAGTTATTTCTGGGACATTAATGGTTGATATTGCGTTATAATTTACGTAGTGAAAGGCATGCTTAGACTTGTATAAAAGAGGCAAAGATGTATGAATTCGAGTTTGTGACAAGCTGAGGCATTGCATGACATTCATCATAGCGATAATTCAATAGTAGGGTTCTAATCGTTAGTCGAGCTTGTTAGATTAGGTTAACTTAGATATCTTAATTTTAAATTTGATTATTTATATTTAAAACTTGAATTTAAATACGAGTTTGTATTAAAATCTTTTTCAATACTAATTAAAAATAAAAAAAAATTGATTAGACTCGTGAATTACTGAACCAATATTAAAATACTCAAACCCAATTTATTTAATAGTTCAAGTTGTTCGAGCTTAAATTTAATTTGACAATTATCAAACTGAACTTAAAATTATTTTTTTTAAGTCGAGCTTAAACAACTTAAGAACATGTCTCATTTACCTTTCTAGTAAAGGACACAAGCCAAGAGGAAGAAAAACTATCTTCCAATATTCGATTTCTTGGCAAACCAAATGAAGTTAGTTGATTCAGCCGAAGTAGTTGGAGAAAATGCCAGAGTTTGATTGCTTAATCGTTGATTAACTGCCACCAGATCTTGGACCACGCTAGCCCTTGTAATAATAATAATAATAATAATAATAATAATAATAATAATAATATTGCTTTAGCTATAAAAAATCATAAAATATCATAAATTATTTTTAAAAAATTTTTTAAAAAATTTTATAACTATAATTATTATGTTTTATCATAAGTTTTACAAGATAAAAAAATCCTGACCATAATAATGGTAATAAAAATATTATATTTATAATTATAATAAATACGAAATAAACAAAAATTTTGACCTCTAGACACATGGTATTCATGGTTTTCAGTTTTCACTGGGGTGTGTGAGCAAAAATATGAGCCTAGTAGGTCATTTCATGTGTATGTCTTGCCATTTTACCCGGTAACGTCCCACGCTGCTAGAAACAGCGATATCTTTCACTTTATCCATCTTTTTAGAAATTTTTGCTTTAAACCTAACCTTTCCTTTTCTCGTTTCCCCTTCTGTTTTTCTTCTCCAAATGAGGTATAACTTTTAACTTAGGGATTTAGATTCTTCTGGCACCGTCCATGTGAACATTTCTTCATGTAACAACGCTTTAGGACCTACCTAAAAAACTCCAGCAGCACTTAAAATGTACCAATTTAAATTGTGGTTATGAACGGATTTTGTATCGGACCATATTTATCATGATTATAGATAAAATGAATCTTATTGTGATAAATAACGATGACGGAAAGAGTTAAAATTGTAAAATAGTGACCGGCAAGATTAAAAAATGGGATCAAAGGTTGAACCGATTAGACTTTCAATTCTTGATTCAACCGGTTGAACTAGTTAGTCAGGCTAATTCAATAATTTTTTTAATAATATTCAAGCACTAAGTTTAAAGTTAAATAATATTGAATATAGTTAATGATTAATAAAAATATATATTTGACTTAATAATATAGTCTTTAATATAAAATAAAAAGTTAAATGTTTAAATCTCATTTGATTATAAATAATTTTTAAAAAAAATATAAAAAAAGGATTTTTTTCTCTTTTTTATTAGTTGAATCGATTTTAATATATGTACCAAATAATATTACCAATCAATTTTTAGTTAAACCGGTTTAATCTATTAATCCAATCAAATTATTTAATTCATGCCGTGACTTTACCTTACGATCACTCTTTAAATCCCTGCTTTGAACATCCTTCCTCAAGCCTAATTTGCAAGTCAAAATCTTCATAATCATAAAACTGCAGAGCATGAAGCAATTTCAAATGATTTGTTTTGCAAAGGAACTCTCGTCTCGCGTCAGAAGAAAATTAAGAGAAGGGAAGTTTCATATCACAATAACTTTATTGTTTCTCTTTTCAATGGCTTCCTTCGTTGTTGTGCTTGGGACGTTCATCGATTACCACCTTCGGAAGTTATTATTAGTCTCCGATGGCTCTTACTTCCCTCGACTCAACAAATTTTCTCCGTATTCGTGTTTTTTATGTAACTTCGCTTCCCCTTCATCCCTTTCCCGTCCCTTGGCACCCTTCCACTCTCCGGAACCGAAAACTTGGATAGTACCCCGGGATGGTCGGCATTCGATGATGGATGATCGGGAATTGATGCGACTTGCCTCAATGATACCAAATTTAGTCGAGTCTTCGTGCAACTACCGAACTCCGAAGGTGGCATTCATGTTTTTAAGCCGGGGAAAACTACCTTTGGCACCACTCTGGGAGAAGTTCTTCAGGGGATATAAAGGGCTTTACTCGATTTACATCCATGCATCGCCGGAATTCATTGATGAGCCACCGGTAACCTCAGTCTTTTACAAGCGCAAGATACCAAGCAAGGTTAGAAACATAAATAGAACTGACGAATTAACTTGAATACTTCATATGCATTAAAAGAAAAAAAAATCAAATCAACCTGATTGGATCAATTGAATCAAGAACGATTGGCTCGTCCAATCTAGTACATATCATCAAATTGAAAATTTTTTTAATTAGTAAAATCTGAAAAAAAAATTATTTTTTTAATTTTTTTATGAAAAAAGTTATTGTAATAAAATTGAAACATTTAACTTCTTGAATTTATAATAAAGATTATATCATTTAATCAATTACATATTTTTATTAATTATTTACTTACTATTGAAATTATATATCTTTAATATTTAAATTCTTTTTTAATACAACCGACTAGTCTAGTTCAATTAATTGAATCGGTAATCAAAGATTTCATTTAATTTCGGTTTGATTTTTTCTAACATTTATGCTTTGCAGCCTGTCCATTGGGGAAGTGCAACAATGATCGATGCCGAGAGACGGCTGTTAGCTAATGCTTTGCTTGACTGTTCCAATGAAAGATTTGTGCTACTCTCGGAAGCATGCATTCCACTATTCAACTTCACCACGGTTTACGACTACCTTATTAACGCCAGACGCAGCTTCATCGGTTCATTCGATGATCTGAGGAGCACTGGTCGTGGCCGTTACAATAAGCAGATGTTGCCGACCGTGTCATTGGCTGATTGGCGAAAAGGCTCGCAATGGTTCGAGGTTCATCGAAAGCTTGCCATTGAGATAGTCTCCGATGAAAAATACTATCCCGTCTTCCGAAACCATTGCAACCCTCCTTGTTATGTGGACGAGCATTACCTGCCGACTCTTGTCAACATAATTTCGCCGGAGCTCAACTCGAATAGGAGCATTACTTGGGTCGATTGGTCACGAGGCGGTCCACATCCCGTAACATATGTTAGAAAAGATGTATCGATAGCATTGTTGAATCAATTTAGGCAAGGATTTACTTGCACTTATAACGATCACACAAGCTCAATTTGCTACCTCTTTGCTAGGAAGTTTCATCCGAGCACTCTGGAGCCATTGCTTAGGATAGCTCCAGCATTGCTCGGATTTGCCCCTTAGTGAAATTTATACTCCATTTGATATCAATTTGCTAAGCCAAGACCAAATAATTCAACGCCATTTTGTTGTGATTTTAAAGGTTTTCTACAAAGCTTTTGGAGTGTTAATTACTTGAAAGCATAACAAAGTTTGCACTTTTGTCACCAAATCTTAAGCTTTTTGTCTCCATTTTGCAGCGACACCATGCAAATTTTTTCCTTAAATTGCCTATCTCCATTAGTTAACTAACATATTTGATTGAATTTTAGCTTAAATATACAAATTGGTACCTAAAAGTACAGTTTTGCAAGTAAATAATCCCACAAAACTATAGATTTTTATAGTCCATGCTTAAAATGAAATCGACTTATAGTGAATTAATATAAGATCATATATTAACGAATTAAGATTGGGTCATATATTAATGAGTTTTTATGATCCAAAATGAATATTCCCACGATTCACTTTGTTTAGTTCTACATATCAAAGAAGTTTTGTTATTAAATTTTTTTAAAATAAGAGATGCGGACCCAAATTACATATGAAATGTATCTGAACTACTACATGTACAATATCGAAATTATAATAAAGATATTTGCTTCTTGCGAAAGGGAGGGAGAATAATACTGTACCACATATTTTTATAGCGCATATACATTATTTGACAAAAAAAGTAACAAAAAGAATTGATCTTTACTTCTTTGTTGTGCGAGATCCATGAGGCCAAAGGATCTCAATTTAGTACTTTTGTGACCTTTTGTCCCTTGAAGTTTCAATTTAGCGTCAAGTTATTTTGAAATGTTACAAAATGTTAGCACCGATTTTTTTTAATGATATTTAAAATAATTTATGATATTTTAATTAATTAAAATAATTTATTCACTTTTGTAGTTATAATTTAGAATCAATATAGATATTTAAAATGTTTTTCATTAATGCAAATACTATATATACATAAAATTAAATGCATTATTAATTAACTCACAAAAATATATTTTATTTTTGTATATATATATAAACATTATAATTCTTTTTTTTCTTACGTGTCTTTCTTTCTTCTCCAGCCCCTCCTCCAACTTTTCCCTCTCTCTAACTTATCTCATCCTCTCCCTCTCTCTCTTCTCTTATTCTAAAAATTTCAGATTGCCCCTTCAAACGCAGATCCTGGCGTTTTATTTTTGTGGGTAATTGAATATGAGATTGTTTTGTAAGAAACGTTTCTTTAAAAACAGGGGAAATAGTAAAGCAGCAAAACTGATATGGTCATGAGAAAGCAGTGATTGCGGTCCGCTATTATTGCTAGAGGCCGCCATAACGTCTGATTGCGGCCGTTACCTGTCGCTAAGTGTGTGATCCAAATTCACACATGAATAGTGGCAGAATGCGGATGCGGAGATGGGTGCTACCGCTAACTAGAAGCCGCTGTACCGTTATCAGACCGCCATTTAAAACCCTGCCATGGAGTTTAGTTTTGTAGGAAAGGTTTAGCCAAACCCATGCACCCAGAATGCTAATCTGGACTTCTTCGTTCGTTTGGTCCATTCAAACTTAATCTTTATGTATCCTTTTATTTGATCTATTCTATCTAAATTATTATTTAATATTAAAAAAATATATTTATTTAAATTTAGTTATAAAAAATATAAAATTAATTTTAAAATTTTTTATTAATTTATAAATAATAATTTAAATTTTTTTACTAAATCAAGTTGAGCCCAAATTGAAACCAAACAAAAATTTAACCGACCCGACCCAGCAGAAGACCCAAAAAAGTCCCGGTACTTTGCAGCTTTTCCTCTCATAGCTCGGCAGGTATATGACATACTGTAGTACGTCGGCCATGGCCTAATCAATTTGATTATTATGAATTCAAAGCAAAAGCCTGGTAATAAGAGAAAAAAGTCAAGATCAAGCTTTGCGTTACGCTGTTTATTTATTCTTTCATAACAAAATAAATCCAACTCCTTGCTCATATTGATAGAATTTTAACTACCTTCTTAATTTAATAATAATTATTATTAAATTAGAATTCTAAAAGCCCTCTAAATTATATCATTTTATATAAGTAAATTTTTATTGTATTAAAATAAATTATTATTTTTAATTTATATTTAAATATATATTTATTTTAAATAAAAGATTAATTTATATTATAAATTTATTTGAATATAATAAAAGTATAAGAATTTAATTAAGTAATAAAGTTTAGGATTGTTTTGTTATTTTAGCTATTATTATAACAAGCTTCATTAAAATTTAAACCTATTCATGCTTTGCATTACACTATTACTTTAACATCTGCTTGAATCTTTTAAATAATTTATTCAAATTCGATTCATAAATTTATTTTATTATTTTAAAAAATTAAATATTATTTTTATATTAATATTTATATAATTAAATTTAAATAAATTTTTTATTAAATAAATAATAATTTAAATTAAATTAATTTATCTCAAATTATTAAATTTATATCCACATTCAATTTAGCCGGCAGTAAGCAAATATTTGATTACATGCAAATCCTCAGGCACTGAAAGGAAAAGCACGCAAGCCCACGTCATGGGACCTTGAGTGTTAAGTTTGATCAACTGTTATAATTGTGGAGTCCTTGTTAATGGAAGCATCTATTTCTGACTTCTTTTTCGTCAACAAAGTTGGGTTTGAAAAGGATTAGGTTTAGGTTTAGATCCATTTCATTTTACCTTACAAAATTTAAGGGCACTTTACCAATTAGGAGCCGAACTTGTCTTTTGATATAAGCGGGCCAGAAAATCCAAAGCTTCTTCGCCATTAGCGTCAGACAGGAGCTTCTGCGACTGGGTTTTTTTTTAATTCTACAAGTGATCGGATAAAGAGATGGTGCGGCGGTGGGATGAGGAGGTTAGAACGGTTGGAAGGGGAAGCAGTAATAGTCAAGATTATTTAAGCAGTGTTGTTTTGATCTTTTGAGCAGCTTTGGCCGCCCTTTTTCTCATTACTGCAATCCTGTGCCGGTGGTGGAGCATCCAAAGATAAAGCCTCCGCCAGCCATAGAGAGGCCTATGGTTCCACCTGCGCTGCTGGGTGTGGTGCTGGATGTGGCGCAGGCTGCGGTGGCTGATCACCAAATTGGAAGACATTGATTTTCAATGCTTGTAAATTATCCACGCTTTCACAATGTTGAACCAATTAAATTGAGTGCAATAACGTAGATATCATGGACTTTCATTTCTTTGTAATAGAGCAAAGAAAAATAAAAAATCCAATGTTAAAGGAATCCCATTTCTGGTTAAGGTTCGTCTCCAAGGGCCGGTGGGATTACAAGAACGAAATTCCTTTTAACCCTCCTTTTTATTTATTTTATTTTATTGATTTAGTTTTAATATAAGTAATAATTATTAAATTATTTAATATAATTATAAATTTTTAATATATACTTATTTTTTAATATAAACATAATTTTAATAATTTAATTTTTAATATAAATATAATTTAATAATTTTTAATTATTATTTAACATAAATATAATTTTATTTATATTTTATTATTTAATATAAATATAAATTTTAATTATTTATTATATATACACGTATTTTAATTAAATATATATAATAGTCGTCTTTTGTTCCCTTGTCTCCGTCACCTTTGATTATTTTGGTTGGGCAACAAAGTCTGAAATTAGTGGCAAAAGCAAGTTGCTCTCTGCTTCTAACAATTGCAAGCTATATTTATTTATTATATAATATTATTCTAGGAAACATGGATGCTGACATGCAATATAGGTACAATACGAATATAATAATATAGAAATTTTTTAAAAGGTTAGGGCATGGACACAACAATAAATATATATTATATAATAATATAAAATAAAAATATAAAATTAATATTTTTTAATTAAATATTATCATATAAATAGTTTTCAAATTTTTTTTAAACTTAAAAAGCTTGAACCTTAAAAAATTTATTAGAATCAATTTGCTAATTATTAGTTCTATATTTGAGAAAATGCCAAAAAAAACCTTTATTATATGTTTTGATTGGGCCGGGTCATATTCGGGCTGAGCTTAAGCATGATATTAACATTAAATATACTTGTCCAAGTCCGACTTGGCCCAAAAAATGAACTTCGAATTTTGTCCAAGCTTGACTATATTTGTAAATAAATAGTTCAAACTCGTTTAGACCAGTCCATATTATATGTTTTTATAATTTATTTTTTAAAAAATATATTTTTAAAATTTAAAATTTATTAATTTAATAATTTAATAATTACATACATATCTAATTGAGTATCCCCCGTGTCAGTTACATCCATTCCTGAATAATTGTAGACTAATAGAAAAGTCAACAATTTGAGACCTTAAAAGGTTATGTTGCTTATGTTTATGAACTTGCTCATCAGTCGACAAGTAAGGTTCAAAAGGGGACAAGAATATATTTATAAGATACTTTAAGCTTTCAAATCGATATGCCTTCATCAGTGAACAAGAAAGCAAGTCTAATTGATTTAAATTTAGGGCTGTAAATTTTTTTATAGAAATGAGTTTCCAAATAAAGGTGACATAAATTAGGAAACATTTCATTATGAGATTGAAGATCAAATGATTTAATTGTCACAATCGGTTAATGCATATAATTATTCATGTACCAATAGTGTTTCATCCAAGTGGCAGCATGACAAATAATGACAAAGTTAATGAGTTAATTTCATAAGAATCACAAGTTAGGTGTAGTAATCATGGAAATGCTACTCCACATTGTTTTGAAATAGAAGGAGTAACCCCTCATGATTACCCCACAACATTAGGAAAAGCCAAGAAATGTTCAACAAGCTTTTTCTTTTTGTGTAAAGGAAAAGTTAAGGGGTGTACTCAACAAGAGGATATATATTCTAAAGAAACCTTTTCTCTTGTAGCAAGATTTACCTATATGCATACAATTCTAACCATTATACAAATTCAGATTTTGATTTGCATTAAATGGATATAAAACCTACCTTTTCTAAACAGAGAAATGAAAGAGGAAATCTATATGGAACAATCAGTGTATTTCATTAAAAATAATCAAAAATACAAAATATGTAAACCATGAAGATCAATTTATTATCTTAAATAAACTTGTAAACAATGGTGTAATAGATTTCATTTTAAAGCAATACTTTTATATGATTTTTTTAATGATATATAAATACTACTGCTTGTATGTCAAAGGATTCAAAGACATGCTTGTGATCTTGTCAGTTTATGTAAATGACATACAACTAGCTGGAAATGATATGGAGTGTATCATAATAGTGATTTTCTTTTGTTTTCAAATTTTGAAATAAAAGACATGGGTGAAGTCAAGGAAGTCTTGGGATAACAATTAATTATATTACAAAAATTTACAAAAGAATTCATAAACATCACAGTGGAAACAAATCATAAAGATAAAGCTGAAACTCCTTAAACCGGATCGCCTTGCATGATTTTGATCAATCTTTAAAATTAAGAATCCTAAAGAACTATTTAAGATTCAAATATAAATCAATCTGAAGATGTCGTTTACCAATTCCTTGACCCTAAAAATAGGTATATCAAGCCCAGTTGTTGCAAACCAAAGATGTTCAAGTATCTAGCCTTTAACGGTTATTCAAATAGGTGATATAGAAGATCTTCAGTAAGGTAAAGACTTTATTGCTAGAAGCCATAGTAGCAGTTTAGATTTCAATAAATCTTTTCTTGCATTTTGAAGACCTTTAATAATAAAAACGAAGAAGAAAATAAAATTTCCCTTGAAAATTGAATATTACGCAATTTCTCTTCAGAATTCTGGGGGAAAATGCAACCTACCTATTTTTCTTGGCTGAATTCTCAATAATATTAGGCTACATATTTAAGGTTTAAAATTTTAATTTTTAAAAATTACAATTTTACCCCAAGCCCATGTGAACTCATTCAGATTAGGCTTACGTAACCATTACTTGTATTAGACATATAAGTCCAGTCTCAATTTAATTTATACTAATCATCTTTATGTATGTGACTCATTAAGCCTCCATCATACTGGAAATAAATATAAAATAGCTCAATAAAGAATATTTTATATTTATAGACCAAGATTGGCATCTAGCAATGTAGTATGGCCACTCAACATGCAATGAGTATTAATATGGTTTTGACAAGCCTTTTAATGTTTAGTATCTCTATAATAAATATCCTTTCATCATATATCCTAGAATTAGCAATAGCATGGTTCAATGTCTACTTTGAGCCCATCTCATATTAGTATGCAACAATTATGTGTTAATTCCATAAACAATATTGCCTTGGCGAAGTACTTTAAGTTAACATGGGCCAGGGTACATGTGAAATATGTCCACTCATATCATTTTGGGTGATGAATCCTCTTTAGATAACTCATTTACCTATTATATGATTTATGCCATACCCAAAAAGCACTTTACCATAAGCATCCATCTATTGTGGACCCATTTGTGATGGAATCAGAGCATGACACTCCTCATATGAAATGACATGATGTCACAAGTCTAAGGATTACTTACACTACTGACACATGAAAGTATTTTCATAGACATGTGAGTGAAATACCACATGGAACTCTTGTAGCGGCTTAAATTCAGTGAACTTGTTACTATAACAAACACTCATAAGATGTCTCTAAGTATTGCTATACTTCAACTTATGAGATTAGTTGTATACATTATATGCATGAAGGCTTATATATGCTAGTCTTCTTGCATTGTCAATACCCTATCTAAAAAATATGATGACCAGGAATGATTTTAAAAACACAACTTTGATGCACAGGGATCTCACAATTATAACTCTTTACAATTTCCTTATAAGACCAATGTGTTTCATAGGCTTTATCTACATAAGATATTTATAATAATTATACAATGAAACCTTATAAATAAAGAAATACCTTTATAACATTGAATAAATATAATGTTTAATTACATGAAATCACTAAATGTTAATGTCTTGCAAGCCATAATGATTAGCTTGTTGGGCTTACACAAACATGAAACAGCTTATATACTTGGAGTAAAAACTAACAAAGATTATTCCAAGAAATTGTTAGCTCTTTCAGAAGAGTAGTACATTAAAAAAATTCTTAAATAATTTCAGATGAGAGACTATAACCCAATTGATACTCTAATTGTAAAAAGCAAAATTTAAGTCAAATAATATGTCTTAAGACTCTATAAGAAGTGAACAAATAGTAAGAGTTCTTTATTCTAACATTGTTGGAAGCCTTATGTATGACATGACATTCAAAGGTCTAACATTTTTTATGTAGTTGGCATGGTAAACAGAGATAAAAATATCTAAGTCAACCCTGTTGGAGAGTAGTTAAAAGGTTATTGAGGTATTTAAGTGACACTGTGAACTATATATTATGTTACAAAAAAAGTGATCTATATCTCATTGGTTATAAGGTTGCCAAATAGGGAAGGGGTTCATGTGAAAGAAATTCTGCCTCTAGTTATGTTTTCTTACTAAATCATGGCATGATCTCTTGATGTAGTAAAAAATATATAGATTCTTTATAACGGAAGTTAAATTTATAGCATTTTCAACTGTAGTATAAAGGTCAGTTTGGCTTAAGTGATTTTAAATCATTTGAGATTTAATAAATACATCAAATTCAATGTTGTTGAATTGTGATAGCCAATTTGCAATAATATTCATGAAAAATGCCAAATATCATTCAAAGACCAAATACATCGATATTGTCATAACATGCCTTAAAAGCAAATCTTGATACATTAGAGCAGAAAAATTTACATATTTAGAATAGGGCTCAGTCATTAAAATTAATTCCTTGTTTGACTATTTTTGTCTGGCTATTACAAAATAAATGAAAAATTAGAGTCACCACCAATCATTTTGTGCTAAGTGTGATCAGATACCTATTAAAATCGATCCCTTTAAATTTTGAAAATTTATTTTAAAAGGATTGGTTTTATTTTCTATGTGAAAACCAGAGTATAAATTGGGTCCAATTGTTAGTTACATGTGAGGAAGGATTAACACCTCCACAACATCCTCAAATCGATACCATTTAACCATATATTAGTTTAAGTTTGAATTTCTCAGTTTTAATTTAGATATTTAATCACAATCCTTTTTTAAATGCTATAATGAACTTTAAAATAAAAAACATGGTCTTTATGAATTTAGAATTTCCTATGCTCCTTAGAGTTTGGCAAAAACATAGAATTTTCATTAAAACAACATAAACTTTTCTATGCTCTCTACACGACATCTTTCGCATTGGAATGGCAAAAGACTCAATGAAAGCCCCAATCTAAAAATATTGCCATTGGAATTTTAAAAATCCATTCATGTCATTTTTTACATATATGTGAGAGAGATCGATCGTGACATATAATTCAAAATAGCGATAATTCTCAAAAATAAGAAAAAGAATAAAAAAAGTCAATTTAGAATGTATCTCATAAAATCCTCAGATATTTAGAGAAATAACCATTTTATGACTTAGAGACTAGTTTTGATCTAAAATGTGGTTAATGCATAAGTGTTTTAAGGAAAATTGAACAAAATTTGAGAAAAGGAGATAACTAAATTTAATTTTTGGAAAAAATTTTTAAAAAAGGTTGAACAATAAAAATAATTGAGAACTGGTATAAAGTTCATCAATTATTATAGAACAAGGCATTTTTCTAAAATTTTTGATAAAAAATAAAAATTATAGTTGGAATTCAAAGAGAATTTTAGAAGAAAAATTAATAACTTGAGAAAGATGCGAGCCTTAAGGTGAGCCTTTGAAGACCTATGAGTGCTTCCTAATCACCTAATGATGATGAAAAATATTCTTGTTATGAGATATCCAAATACCTCAAAAAATGATAATACATAAATCTTGAATGCTTTTCGAATTTATTTCTCACTCAAACGGATTCCAAAAATCGTGAATCATACATTAGTGGAAAGGTAATAAAGCTTCAACTAAAAGTAGTGTAAAATTCCTAAAAATCATTAAAATGGTGAAAATATTTTTACAATCAGGTCTAGCTGCAGGATATAGGGCTTACAGATTTAATCAAACTTGAAAAATCGTGTACAATATATTGTTTGAAAGCTAATTCGATATAATTTTATAAAAAAAAAAACTTAAAATTCCCAAAACAAATCTTATGGTAGTCCAAAAATTAGACATCATTTGGCTGGTCACTGAATTCAGGGGTTCCAAATAGTGCACAATGAAAAATTGATAACTTATTCAAATGGACTTGTAAACTTACAAATGATGGCTCATTAGAAAGGTTGCTCGACTTAAGTTAAAAAAATCCAAAAATTTCTAGGAAATCATTTGGAAGAGTGAAAATATTTTTATAAATTGGCTTATCATTGCTGGCAGTAGCTAAAAACAGGGTAAGGGATAATTTCTCCATGTATTATCACTCTAAGTGTTGCCATCTTTGCTAATGGCCTCTCATGATTTAATTAACACCAAATCATGGCATTTTAATAAACCTTATTTAGGCCTATTTAAATGGCACTTGAATATTATAATTGTTACAAGAATGATTAAACCGAAAAGCACTCATAATCATAAACTTACTAGGCTCAAACACATGGCTTAATTTTTTCCAACTCGAAACCAATTTTTAAAAACCTTTAAAACCAACTTATTGCAACCTTTTCCAGCATTTAATCTAAGAATAATTAAGTTTGATATACCCTAAATTCAAGGCAAAAATGATAGTAAAATAATAGACCAAAGTTAGCTCATCATTTAAGTCAACAATGGCCTAACCTTGGGGAGTTTTAAAAACCAATTTTTAGCATTCAAAACAAAGCAACATATTATCAAACATGTAGTAAACTAGCACACACAAAATCATCCTAAATACTGTAGCTGATTCTAACAAAGAAAAATCACCAAATTATACTTCAAAATTCATGCTCATTTTATCAAACAAGTAAACTCATATTAAATCACCAAAAGAACATAGAAAAACATAAGATTATGGCTATTTTTGGCATCGTCGAATCACTTGGAGCATAGGAAGCTTACATTTTTATCATCCAAACATCAAACACCTCGTAAACTAAGCATGACATGAAAGAAAAACACCAAAATGCATGGGAACACAGCAAGAGATAGTATGGCCGAATCATACAGGGATCTCTCTTATGGCATTTTCATTCTAAAATACAATCATAAAGGAACAGAGAACAACAAGAATAAGGATTATACCTATAAGCTTTACTCATCCAAGTTTTTCCTTTTTTTATTTTTTGCTTGATTTTCCAATGGATTTTTTTTTTGTGTTGTATAAATGAAGAGCCAATGTAGGTCAAAAAAGGATGACAACATGATAAATATATAAAGAGGGTGGTGCCATCTTTGTATGGTGATTTTGTAAAATGTAATTTATATCAAAACCATGTTTTGCTATACCATGTTTTAAATTTCAAAATGGCATCTTTATAATGCCAATTCTCTATCAGTAAAGTCCATAGTTCTCTTAAATTAAATGAAAAATATCAAGCAAAACCTTAGGCACTTATGCTCAATAAATTCGGTCGTGATGAGAATTAATGGACCAACTTGTACGTTTTGCTTCTTTATACAACTAGTTCTTGCTTGATCTTGGAAAAATTCAATTGGATGTTTTCCTATACTTGATAAATACCCTTAACAATGTTCTTTTGAGAAATGTAAAATTTTCAGTCTCGACTTTTCGAATTAGGTTTTAGGGATTCATTTCGTAATGTCTCTTATGTACCCAAACTTAATCCTACTACTTTGACATTTTTCATGCTCAATTTTATTATAGTGTAATCAATCTCGAATTCCAGGCTCTTAAGCTATTCAAATTTGAAAGTTAGCATTTAATCTCCTAGTTGACTTTTTATTGACTTTTGACCTTGTTGAATTTTTTATGCTACCTTATTGACTTTAATTTTCACTTTAAAAATCGAACCATAACATCTTTTGATTTTTTCTAATAGGTGCTCTTACCTTTTCCAAAAGCTCTAACAAGTCAACTTTTGTCATTCTTTTGCTTTCACCATGACTTAGACTTCTCAGATTAAGACATTAGGAATTCATTTTTGAAGGTTTCCTTCAAAAGTGAACTTAATAGCACTATATTACCTTTCTCTTCATATTTAATTTCACTATGGCATAACCAATTTCAAATCTTCAGTTCTTTATCTTTTCAAATTTGAAAATCAATATCTCACATTTAAGTTTGACTTTGACTTTTGTTGATATTTTCTAATAAAGCATTTTCATAGCTCTAGTGGCCCCAAAAATTTATCTTGCCCTCCATTGGATCCTTTTTCATAGATGGGTATAGTTATTTCATTTCTTAACCTCATCCAAGGTCTTAATTTTGAAAGTATTTATTTCAATTCATAGTTGACTTCGGTTTGGCTTCCGAAATCGAGCCACGATTTAACTTCGATTGCTCCAATCAATAATCTTATCTTGTTCAAAAGGGTGAATTAAACCAAGATGTATCTTCCATTTCATTTTTCCAAGGTTTTCTTCCTAACTTTAATTTCCTTGGTTTGACACACTTTCAATTTATTTAATTAAGTCCTTGTACCAACCTTTTCCACCAAGTTGGGTCTTCTAATACATTTCAATCTTTTAAATAGGCCTTATATCCAGGAAGGTTCGAGTTAGAAAAATTCGAGTGACATGAAAATAAAAAGAAAATCAATTAAGGGCCCAGACAAAGTTAGTTATCTATACATACCAAATATAAATTTGTGAAACACGTGTTTGCAAATAAAGATGTCACCATATGTTATATAT
>JBBYHM010000020.1:7542473-7614320 GCA_038381775.1 Adansonia rubrostipa | reverse complement strand
CTTTGTGATGATTATTTGCATTCATGTTTTCCAATCATTTCAAGTAAAACTAAGGGTAATATTCCACACGGGTATCTTTCCAGTGCCTAAAGTGAAATATTTCATTTTTCAAAGTAAAATCCAGAAGTCATTTTTATTGAAAATCTCTATATTCCCCATCTCTCCAGGCCGTATATGAGATTAAATCTTTTTCATCAAAACTTTGATCTGTATTTCTACAAGATTCATGCATTAAAAAAGGGTTATATCGAAATAGTGATGAGGTAAGATCAAAAGAATCGAAACCGAGATAAGATATAGCTAGTAAGGTACCGATTTTAGGTGTCGCAAAAAGGTTTATACCTCATCATGCATAACCAACTCCCGAACCCAAATGACAAATATTTGTACTACGTAGACCACGGGATCGATGTTTTGAGTTTCGTAACTCAAAACATAGGTTTCAATGGGCATCCGGTCATGGCTAGCTCGAAATGATCGGTGGTGACTCCAAGCGTTGGCCATTTCGTGATGGTCATCAGAGACCAATTAGATGAGCGATTCATCTTATGGTCCCCTTCACTATATCATAAGTCGAGAATCCGTACATTCGTGTTCTCATCACATCGTGAAGGAAAAGCCTTAGTCAAGAAGACATTTCTCAGAAAAATATTTTAAGTCGTACGCACCCATAGATCCGCAAGGATCTACCCTAGGGCACGTTGCAACATAATTTTTCCTTAGTTTGTCGTTAAATAGAATAAGCTCTCCCTTTAACTTTTAACTATCAAATAACTTCGAATAAGCTTTCCTAATTTGATTTAGTGGAATCTTTAAGATAGGAAAGTTAGTTTGATCTAAGCAACAAACATACAAGCTTGGATTATTTAACCTAGGTTATATTCTACATTGCAATCAATAAAAACTTGACCATAATCATTTATCACAACCTGCTATTAATGAATAGGAAAACGAGATAATTATGGGTCAAGATTCTTAACTAGTAATATATAATTTTCAATGTTTATATAGTTGCATATATAAACAAATTAATATAAGAATTATAAATAATTTTTATGGAAGAACATAAGCAGTTTCAATAGATAATTGTTGAATAATATTTGAGAATCAACTATGAAGTAATGTCTATAGCTTCAACATCACCCTTAAATAAACAAAAAATTTAGTTACACAGATTTGATGCGTTCAATAATAGATTCATAGAAAATAAATAAAGTAAAAGAAAAATAAAAGAAAGAAGGAAAAAATTCAAGTGTGGTGGCTAGTTATAATTTAATTGTCTTCTTTTAGTTTTCTCATTGTTCTCTTTCTATTTTTTTTGGTTCTCAGCCTTTGTTTAGTTATGATCTTGTTCCCCATTGAATGCCAAGATTAAGTCCCTATTTATAGTCGCTGAAAAGAGCTCTAGGTAAAGTTAGAGAATCGTAGTCCAATAAGGAAATCTACTATCAGTTACACTATAGATTTAGTGGACCAATTTTGTTGCTTTTGAGGAAAGTATCTATCAATCACTTGGAGTAAAAAATCAAGTTTTTACTTAAGAATTTGATCTTTTTGACTCCAATATCTTCTTCATTCTTGTGATTTTGATATTATAAGCTCATTAATATCATCATTGACATGTTTTTACTTCATTGTCCAAAATAAATATGAAATTAAAAAAATATATAAATAACTAAAATAAACATCGAAAAAATACAAAAACTTAGAACACAAAGGAAATAAAATGTGTGATTTATGAACTTATCATGTTGGCACCTTATTCGAAGTTTGTTTGAAAATTAATGATTTCATGAACATAAATCACATAGTATAGATGTTTTTTGTACTGTTATTGCTAGATCAGTATGTAAATAATTTATCAATGCTTTTATGAGTGCTATAACGATAATGATAACTGTTTGTAATATTTTATCATAAATATGGCTTGCATTATGAAAATGATGCCCCTTCATGTTTATAAAGAAAATCGATTAAGGAGACTTATACTTTAAGAAAAAAACATTGTGCAAGCCTTTAAATCTATTAAATTAATTAGAAACTTACATTTTAAAGTACTTTATCTTGCACTACTTGAGAAAGTTAGGATATTGTTATCATCATTATGGATCATTTTTTTTTTGGTGTAAGGAGTGATCGAATAAAAGATACATAAATACTAATATATTATTTTCATTATGTTGCCAAGCTAGGATGGTATCCTGGCCATTGGTAGCTAATGTTTTTTTACCTCTTAACAATTTGCTTAACTATGATAGAGTATGATTTAGGAAGTTTCGAGAGAATATTATATGTTACAATTCATGTTTGGCTTTACAGCTATAGGTGCAAAAATTGATAAAGAAATAACAAAAAAAGTTCCCTAGTTTGTACTTAATCTTGGGTAATTTTTAAGGAAAATTCAACCTATGCGAAGGCTAACACCTCATGAAGGTGTAGGAATTTAAACTCGGTAGGTTTTTAATTGGCCTATCTAGAGAGGTTAACACCACACAAAGGTAGATCTACTTCATCCTCTTCCTAAAGTAGCAGGTCACCTATGCCCCGCCCCATACGTTTGATGGAGGATCTAATGCATATATATATGTACACAATGTGTGCAGAAGGAATGAACAAACCTGTTGTAGCCTATTCTATGACTTTTGTGCAAAATGCTCCAAATAGAAACAAAATATTGTAATAAGAAAATAAATAGCAATAAATAAATCAAATGATAATAATATTAATGGATGAATTATTGCATAAGAAATCAAGGGAAATAATTAAATATAGATTAAGACCATAAGATATTGGGTAACACGAGATTAATTTTAGGCTTGACTCTTAAGATGTCTCCAACGAAGTCGCCAGGCTATTCGTAATATTCCGAATGGGAATCCAACACATCAAAATCAAAAGGATAAATATTTTTTCTTGTGTTTTCACATTGAGACAAGACATAATTGTGGGAATGAATTACTCATCTGACTTAACCCTAAATGGCTATGTCATAATAACCAATTATCTTGGAGTCACTACAATATATTTTAGCTAGATGAAATTGATCACTTATCGGAGTTCATTTTTTGAGGGTTACAAAACCCTCAAAACAAACTCGAAAGCCTACTTAAAAACAGTGATTCACTTTACAAGAGAGTTAGTTACGTGCTAGAAGAGATAAGCACCCTATGATGCCTTTAAATTGGTACCTATTAGTTTTGTATTACCTCAAATCCTAATTAAAGTTTATTTTAATTTTCTGGTATTTAACTATGATTCCTGTACTTTGAAATTTTTTGAAATTAACATTATTATTCTAATTCCAAGTAAATTGGGTTTCAATTAATTTTAAAAATCAAAATATTTTTTGCATCCCTCGAAAAACGAAAAGGAATATGAAAGTGTTATTTCTTGGAAAAATTCAAAAATTCTAAGGGTATCCCTTTGCTTAAAATAATTGATGAGGAACCTTCTGTATACTGTAAGACATTTATAGATGATTTCAAATTGGGGACTTTGCGTTGGATTTTGTGGAAAAACATGTTTTCTAGTTAATAAAAATATATGCCTAGTTTTTCACATGAAATCAACTAAAAGACTCCAAAGGACATGCATCAACATTTAAAAAATTACCTTAATGACATTATAGACTCGATTTTAATATAATATTACTTAAATAACCCTAATAGACATGTATCGACATGAAAATTCCTACATAACCCTTGAGACTCAGTATTAATGCTATATCACCTAATGAATCTTAATAGACATGTTTTGACATGAAAGTTGCCATATAACCATAGAGACTCCGTATTAATGTAAGATTACTTTAATAATACTAATTGACATGTATCAACATAAAATTTCCCAAATGACCCTAGAGACTCAGCATTAATGTATTATCACCTAATGGACCCTCATGGACATGTATAGACATGAAAGTTCCCATACGCCCTTAGATATTGGGATTTAATTTAATACCACCTAATAGACTTGTATTGACATAAAAGTTCCTACATGATCCTACAAATTCATATTCAATGTAATGTCACCTAGTGAACCCTAATGGACTAGTATTGACATGAAAGTTCCTATATGAACCTAGAGACTTAGATTTATCATGAAACTTACTAAAATGACCTTATGACCACATATTCATGTGAAAATACCCATATGCTCCTAAAGTGATAAAAATTCCTAAAATAGCCCTGGATTATGGAAAATACTCTAAATGACCCTAAAATGTATGAAAAATGAAGTGACATTAGATTATGTGAACCTAAATGGCTCTAAAATGCAAGAAAATTCCTACAGGGTCCTTAGATTATATAAAATATGATAAAATGCATGAAAATTGCTAAATGATCCCCAGATTATATAAAATAACGTAAATGACCCTAAAATGTATGAAAATGACTAGATGGTCCCTAATGTAATTAAAACACATTGGAAGAAGCCTTTTGGTTCAGTGAACCTTGAAAACATGCCCACAAATATTTGTTCTTAAAAGTAAGTAATAATATCATCATACGTGACCTATATGCTTAAAAAGATTTATTTTACTAACTTGAACTTGCATGAAGCAAGAAACATACATAGCTTATCAACATAATATTTTCATCAGAATGGCATGGAACACGGAGCTTGTAGACATGGGACATAAAGATGGCATGGAATACATACAACATATTTAACATGAAAAATGAATAGCCAAAGGTAACTAGAAATGGTTGGAATAAAGAAAATCACATAGAAAAAATAACCAAGCTAAGTCTAAAATGCATGAAAAGATTTTTATTTTTTTATGAAAAGTTTATTTTCTATGAAACTTTAAACAAACACCAACAAGTGACAAAAAAAACTTCTTAAAGTTTTTGGCCATAAATTTGGTTGTTACACCTTTGGCACAACCCCATCACCTAAGCCATGGCTTAAATCCTCATGCTCACATGAGGCGAAGAGAAATATGCAAAAATAAAGCTAAAAAATAAACAAAAGAACCGCCTTCAAACAAGCTTAGAAGAGCTTTTTCTTTTTATTTTCTTTCTTCATTTTTCTCCCTTTTTTCTTTCTCTTTTTTTTTTCTTGTTGCCCTACTTAGAATATTTTTCTACTTTAGATGTCCTAACAGGTTATAGAACCTTTTTGGTTGATTAGCTTTTTTCTTCTATGCACTTCTTGCTTGTAAGTAAGCTCTCAAAAACCTTAGATGTTTTGATCAAGAGGCCCGAGCCTTCTAAATGGAGTATGGAGTAAGCTTACCGAAGTTCCTTAGCTCTCACGTATGCTCCCAACAAGTACTCCCCCTTAAAATGGCCATATCTCTTACCCATGCATGAAAGCACTTTTAACTCTAACTCAAAAATAGCATCTCATTACATTTCAACCAAATTAGCCTTATTTGGCTAGAAACTAACAAGATTACAAGTCTGTTGGCTTCCAAACATGATTAGAGAATTTACATCCAAAAAATTTAGTTAAGTTTTAGTGGTTTTAACTAAATAGGAGAATTACAAGCTCATATTCTTTTTTATTTTGGGGTAAAAAGGTTGGTAAAATATCATTTCCATGATTATGGAGTTGCCTTAGGTCATTTGGAATGGTTAAAGAGGTGAAATGCTAGCAAATTCGAAATAAGTAGACTTGTGCCTTTTTTTTCATTTGTTTTGGGTTGTATCAATACATTATGGGCCAATGCATTGATACATCATGAATTGTATTAATACAATGGCATCCCAGTGGCTAGGATCAAGTTTGATGTATCGATACTTAATGAAATGTATGATACATCTTCAGAATTTGCATGAAAATGCCTTATTTTGATTTTCTAAATGTTCTCACTTGTTCAATGTAGTCCCAGGGCATCCTGAACCTTCTAACTAAGTCCTTGGGTGCTAAAATTTAAAAGAGAAAGAGTGGGAAATGCATATTTTATTAGATATAATCTGTATAAAAATTACTACAAGCACATAAACTTGTTAAATGATATTGCTTTGAATTAAAATAAATATTACAAATGAAATTACACAAAAATGTATTTTACTAGAAAAAAATTTGAATAATAAAATTTGATTAAGTTAACATTTGCAACCTTTGACCTTAAGATATTTATCGCCTGCCAAATGCACTCGACATATTCTACAATATGTCTCCTAAGTATCCTTGATCTTATTACCCATCGATGATACTTTTAAGTGATAACATGGCCAACCAAAAGAATGATATAGATTTTTTCTCTCGAATATGACACAACACACAAAGTTGCAGAGTTGGATGAAAATAAACTTTTTTTTTCTAGATCAGCTGCTAGATTTCATCCATAGCTAACCTTTTAAAATCAAGATAGTTTCGGTCCTAGTTAGTAACATTTAAATAGAACAATTTTTTGACATAATTACAAAGTAAACATTTTAAAAAGAAAAATAAAACTTGAATTAATACAAAATGGTTGAGATAGATTTTTAAAATTAAAAGTTAAACCAAAGCTGTAAGAAATGTTTATATAGATAACGGTTTAGTTGGGTTGAATTAAATAAGGGTTTAAGCTCCCTTGGCCAGGCTTGGCTTGGCTTCGCTCAATGTTGGCAACGCACACGCACATGTGTGGTCTAACCTTATATGGACTTCCATCTTCAAGCCTAAAAGCTTGGTGCCCCTTAAGGCCCAGCCCTGCCTAGGAACCAAGCTTATATATACCATTTGCACAAGAATCCCATGTGGGATTACATATACCACCAAACACTAATCAAGTTGTACCTCTTAAAATGGATAACATATGAAAAATTTCTCATTCACCTTGGATATCAATTTTTGTAAATTAAACTTACATCATGTATCTTGGTACAACATCCTATGTGTACTGCATGATCAACTTCTATACATATACATATTTCATATTTATGCACTATTAAAGTTTCATTGATATCCAACAATCCCCTACATGAATGAAAATTTTATTGGCTAATTAAAATGAAAAACTAACTTGAATAAGAGAAAATACCTTTGAGGAGTTATTGCTTTTGGATAGGTAACTTTTGGCCTTGAACCTTCCATAATGACAACTATCAGATTTACTTGGCCAACTAGTTGTTGCAATATGGTCGGGATATGAATCCTGACTAGTCAGACTTAAAAAGGTAGGTGTAGCCCTCGTTCGTATATGCATACACATACACATATATCATCATTATTTTTTTTTTTTAGGACTAGGTCATCAAGATGAATCATACACTCAACTTAACTAAAAGTAGTCATTATGAAATGACCGTTTATCTTAGAGTCGCTACCAATTTGTTTTGGCTAGGTGAGATTAGTCACTTATCGAAATTCATATTTTAAGGGTTATAAATCCTTAAAAACAAACTCTAAGGTCTGCGATAATACCAAAAATCATATGAAAGGTTTCAGGAGTCGGTTACAATCATAATTGAAGATTAATCCCCTTCATGACACCTGATAATTAGTACCTTATTAATTATATGTTAACGTAAAATTGCATTTTTATTTGGTTTCAATAATCGATATTTAACTATAATTTTTGTATTCCAAAAATTTTCAAATCCAAAATTTATTATTCTACATGCGAAAATTGGGTTCTTTTAATATTTTTGAAAATTAAAATATCTTTCATATCCTATCAGAGGACTAAAAACATATGAAAGGTCAAAATATCTTCCATACCCCACTAAATGACAAAAGGAATCTGAAAGGTTCTATTTTTACAAAATTAAAAAAAATTTTGCATTGTACTCATTTTGAAAAGGGCATCTCATTATTAAAATAATCTGCAAAACTTCTTCCATATTATGGAAGACATTCGATGTGCCATTTTAACATCGGAGACATTGCCTTGATTTTTAAAAATCTCAATTTATTATTTTTTTGTATTCCAAAATATTTGATATTTAACTATAATTTTTGTATTAAAAAATTTTTCAAATCCAAAATTTATTATTCTGTATGAAAAAATTAGGCTTTTAATAGTTTTGAAAATCAAATATCTTTTGTAACCTATCGGAGGACTGGAAAAATATGAAAGGTCAAAATATTTTCCACACCCCACCAAATGACTAAAGGAATCTAGAAGGTTTTATTTTTACAAAATTAAAAAAAATAGATTTTACTCATTTTGAAAAAGATATCTCGTTATTAAAATAATCCGTAAAACTTTTTTCATATTATGGAAGACATTCGTTGTACCATTTTCAACATCAAAGACGTTGCCTTGATTTTTTCAAATCTCGATTTTGTATAAAATTTAATAAAAAAATTATCTTAAAACCCCATTTCGATGAAAAGTATGAAACTATACTCTAAGGACTCAAACCTGGCTAAATAGATCAAAATATCCCTTAAAGTGCACCTTTGACATGAAAGTATCCTGGTGACATTAAAGGAGTTGATTTAAGATAAATTACTAAAATATCCCTAAGGTATAATGTTAGACCCTTTAGTGGTGAATGAAATCAAGAGGGAGTGAATTGACTTTTGAAAAACTTTTCACAAATTAAAACTTTGATAAAATGGCGAAACCTAAACAATGATCTTTAAGTGCAAGTTAGTGAAAAATAAAAAGACAATTAAAAAGCTAGAGAAAAAGAAAAAAACTCAAGTATTTAGAGAGGTTCAGCCTTAAATGCCTGATTCACTAACTTAGGTTGTCTATCTTTCAAGGATAAGGTATAACCTTTAAACTCCCTCTCTTTCTAGGATAAGATAACAACCTTTATTATTTATCTGTTATGGCTTAGATAAAATGCTTCTCTACTTTTCAATGGCTAATTGGGAACCTCCCATTTTTGCAAAGACTTGGGTGTGAAGAAATAAAACCTATAAAGGCTAGGTGTTCACAAGAATTTTGGCTCAAAGAAAATGTGTATATAGAGATACAAAATGAAGAATATAAAGATAGTTTAGATACCCTATTTTGTCTAAGCCATCATTTGAGACATCTAGTGTCACTTTTCGAATGTCATCAAGGTCATTAGGATGAGCATGATCAATTCCCTATCATTCCTAGTTCAGGTAGAAAGTATAAAGAGTCAAAGGTGCATAAATTTTAATTTTTTGCATGTATGTATTGATACATGGTCTTTATGTATCGATACAAGGCCTCCACATCATCAAATTTCAATAGGCTATATTGATATTAGTGGGCTTGTATCAATACATACACTTTATGTATCGATACATTAGCTAAATGTATCAATACAAGGCTTAGTAGTAGCTAAAATTCAATTTTTGGATAAGATGTATCGATACATAAGTAATTGTATTGATAAAATTTTTCAAATGTATTGATACAATCTTCATTGTATCGATACATTCTGGATTTTTTGCCCAGATGTATCGATACAATTTGCCATGTATCAATATTTTAAGGCATATTTGCCTAGTTCATGTTATTTTTTAGCCTTTGCACTATTGATCTAAAAACCTAATTTAAGCAAGATTTAGGCATAAAAAATCATCAAAATTAATATAAGCCTTAACTTTGAACTTATGATTGAGTTTTAACAATTTTTTGGGGCCCAAAATAGCTTGAAAATGGGACATTTTCATGGATTAAATGGTTTATTCAAGGGCAAAGTTAGCTGTTTTTCATCTGCAGACTTCATCAATAACTTTGTTCCATTGCCCAAATCATGACAGCCAATAGGATTTTGGCTAGTTAAGCATAGTATTCAGGATTACCCCTATGGTATATTTAGAAAATTCAAAATTACCTTTGTGTTTGGCCTTCAAATCTTGGTTAATCATTTGTCTACAAAAGAGCTAACTTTGGCTCAGCAAAATGGACACAAAATCACTCCCAAAAACACTGTTCCATTGCCCTTTACCCTTAGCTAAAAACTTCATTCTCGTAGCTTCTTCAAACCCTTACCAAAAAACCTTCAAAAAACTCATCTTTTCAGGTACTTTCATCCTTAAAGCTCTTTTCATCAACATTATAACCATTTCTTCTTTTAATTTTTTTCTTGCTAAACAAAAAAAAAAAAAGGAAAATAAGCTCAAAGCTATTGCTCAAAGGAAAGACTAAGGTTTAAGGCTCATTGGTATTTTTTTTCACTTTTTTTCATTTATTTTCTATTTGCCATCATCTCCATCACTTTAGTGAGCCAAAAATCTATGTAATCGTGACTTTTCTTTAGGAAACCTCATGCATTTTGTAGCCTTGAATGTTGTAGACTTAGGATTTTTCATGCTTTATTGACCTCTCTAGCATGTTTCCTTGTTTCCATGTGTTTAGCTCTTCTTGAAAATATGTTTTGATGCTGCCATGAAATTCAAACTAGTTGTTCATCATTATCAAAGCATGTTCACAACATTTCCATGGCATAACTATTGTTGTCATTCATGAAACTAATATGTCCATGCACTCCATTATCATTTTTTTGCATTTTTGTTACTAATATCATGTCAAAATGCCATCTTTCCATGTCTAAACATGTTATCCATGACTATTTACATGAATTTATGTTTGATTCATCTTATGTTTGTCAAGGTGCTTGCTTATTTGCTATCAAAATCTAATTTTCTAAAAGCTTCCCCAAGTTAAGGCCATGTTAACCTTAATAAATAAGGATTAACATGGACTTAAGGTTTTTTTTTATCTCAGTAGTCTTCCAATATTAGGGAAAAATCAAGTCTTTATGTTTGGATTCAAAGGTTTCTAAGGTCAAAATTTTTGTTTTCAAAAATAAAAGTACTTTCTCTCTTATTCCAAGTTATTTGTGCTTGTTCCTTGCCTAAAATCCTTGTAACATGGTCACTAGGTTGCTTCATCATCCTAAATCATTCTGAGATTATGAGATAAACCTATGAAATCGGTATCACTATTTCCTTGCTGTCATGGACATTTGGATGTCCATGGCTTGAGTTAGACCTAAGAAACTCAAAAAAAATAAATACTTCATTATTTTTGCCTTGGTAGCATTGTAGTCCTGACTTGAAAAATCATTTTTGAACCTTAAACTATTTTTATAGAATTTTTTGATATTTTTCTACAAGAGGGAAACAAATTACCTTTCCAATAGTATCTTATTTACCTATGGATCATTATGGATAAGGGTGTTATGATTTTTCAAATTGATATTATTCGAAACCCTTAGAATCAATGACCTGCATTCTATTTAGACCATTTTGCCCATCATATATTTTTTTGAACTTTTAAAATATTTCCCCAAAATTTTCATGAAATTCACTTTTTAAAATGGTATTCTTTTTTGTGATTTAGCAATTCCAAGTGAGTTTAGAATGATTTTTCTAATTCAGCCATGCCCTGTCCTTTGCATGTGCTGTCAATGTCGTGCTTGACCCAAATTTAAAATTTAATTTTATTGGAAGGGGATTTTTTTGGACTTTTGGAATATTTTTACATTAAAATTATCAAGTAACCATTCCAATGATATCTCAACTGGCTCCTAACACCTTCAAGTTTGCCCAAACTATATTAAAAAAGGTGGATAGTGCGATGTTGTCCAATGTTTTCAGCATTAGTCAAAATTAATTGATTTTTTTGAATTCCCACTCCAAGACATATAAATGTCTTTAAGTGGCACTAATTAGTCCTTTCAAGTCAAAATAAGTGCCTTAACCTTGTAGATTCGGATCAAGGCATAACAATCTTCATCTTGTCATTATCTACTTTTATCAATTTTTTTTAATAAAAAATCACCTATTTTGTTAAGAATTTATCAAAAATGTTATTTCTTCAAGAAATCACCAAACCTTTGTCAAGATAAATCCTTCGAGGTCATCTATCCAAAATCATCAAAGTTTTCATCTACTGAGATACTTCCACCTCATTTTCTAAGGAGATATTCCAACCTTATTTTTACAAATGTCATTCAGATTTCTAAAATCACTTAAATTTTCATCTTCGGGGAAACTTTAACCCCAGCTTTTGAGTTGATACTTCAACCCTAGCTTTTAAAATTGTCAAGAAAAAATTAATTTTTTTTCTCTTTTGGGTCACTTTGAGCTTTTGTAATATTGAAACCTAATATTCATGCCTCAATTAATCAATGGGTCTGAACATGTCTCCAAAATTATGAACTCAATTATTTAAAGATAATTGATGACAATTACGGATACATTTTGATCATCTTTCTTGTTTCTTATTTATTATTCTGTGTGATTTGTCTTATGTGATATTATTTCTTTTTCATCTTACTAATATTTTCCTTTATGATGATCATTTTGCACCCATATTTCAATCGTTTTTCAAAAATTATAAGACAATGTCCCATGTTAGTATCTCTCCAGTGCTTGATACAAAATATCTAATTTAAAAAAAAAACTAAATTTAAAGAATATTTTAATAAAAAATCCTTATGTTCCCCACCTCTCTAGGGTGTATACGTGATTTATATTTTTTATCTAAAATCTAGATTTATTTTATTTAAATTTATGCATAAGAAGGGGATTATATTTAAATAATTACAGTCAAAACCAAGGGAACTGAAACTAAGTGAAGACATGGCTAGAAAGGTATCGATTTTGGGCGTTGCGGGGAGGTTCATACCTCATATGCATTTCTTTCAAGGAAGGTTCATACTTCATATGCGTTTCCTTCAAGTTGTTGACAACTTAGCCTATACTAGTTGTGTCTTGCTTAGTTCTCGGTTTCTTCAGTTTCGATCATTATTTAACTATAGTCCCTTTCCATTTTTATCTACTAATATTTTATTTGTCATGAATTTTGTCATGAGATCATCCAGGACTACCTCATTTCTAAATAAATATTGATTTAATAAACATGCTAATACGGGGTAAATAGAAGGTTTACTTGTTTCCCTGACACACACCATTGATAACTTTAGAAAAAAGAGTTATTTAGTCTCATTATGTGCAATAGATTAGCTAGGTCTTAGATATTTTTATTTAGATCTTATTTAATAGTTTTTATTTTAGTAGTTTTTAATTTATTATTATTTACTTTCCTTAAATTTTAGTTACTTAGTTATTTAAATATTTTCCATATCTTTGTAAGTCAAAACCTAAAAGAGTTTCCAAAAGTGCAACAAGTTAATCAAGAAGTAAAGTGGATCAAATCAAGCAAAGTCATTAAGTTTGGTAATTTCCAAGAATAATATGTTTAAGCTACTTAGAGACTAAGTTTCTACTTTTAAGTTTTGCTTATGTCTAGGACACTTAGGATTAGAATAAAGGAACATAACAGATATTTTATAGTTTTTATTTTTCTTAGTTCTCTAAATAGGAGAGAAGCTATCAGGATTTTGCAATAGGAGAAGGATTGAAGAAATTGAAGAAAAAGACTGACAAATCTTAGTTTTCTCTTTCCTTTAATTTTTATCTTTATTGTAATTTTTATGATGGTGAAACTCCAGTGTTTTGTATTTTATTTAATCAATATAAATTAAATTTATTTTTCTAGGGTTACAATGGAACTCAACATATAATTTGAATTATTTTCTTTTCTTTTCTTGATTAAATGATATTTGAGTTATTTATTTAATCTTGTACTTGATGCTTTTAATTGCTTGATCACTAATTAGATTGATTTGGTAACCTTAATGAACTTGGAAAAGGGAATTTTTTGTTTAGACCTAGATTGAATGACATATGTTTTGTATTCATTTATTAGGATGAATTGATCTGCATGTTAGATAGGAATATTCGAGCATGCCATCTGTAACCAAATTAGAGTCTAAGCTTAATGAGTTTTTCTTAATTTAATTTACATAGGAATATAGTAAATCGATTAAGAGAGATATTTTTATATGATCATCTAAAGATACGTATAAATAAATTAGAACTCTAGGTTAACAGCTCATTATCATTAGCCAAGTTAAGAAAGTAGGGTTTTATTCACATAAAGTGTTGAGGGAAATTATAATCCTAGGCTTTTATTATTTATTGTTCGCTTTATTATTATTATTAAGCTTAGTTTTAATTTATAATTTTTAATTTTTTTAGTAAGACTAAGTTGTTCTAATTTTAGTACATAACAAATTTGGAATAGTCTTTCGTGGGAACAAATGCTTTACTTTATCTTTATATTACTTGTTCACAATACGTGCATTTGCATGGTAGATATCATTGTGCACTTGCATTTGCATTAGATTCCCACCAAATTCCATGGTGAGACTAGGGTCCCAATTATTAGGAGGAAATGACCTATTTACCTTCATAAGTACCCTGCGTAGAGGTCTACAATAACTTTTAAGCTCAAGTACGAGAATTAAACCCTAACAGTTAAGGTTCAAGATCTAGATCATTCCCTCTAAGCTCACAAGGCCATATCATTGAGTAGGTGAGAGCCTCCAAATAGCAAGAATAGGAATAGCAGGTGAAGATTAACCAGGCACACTTTAATTATCAAGAATGACACTATCACCTCACCAAACAAATATAGATAGCCTAAGTAAAGGCAGATGATATGATCGAGCACTCGATCATTGAAGTGAGACATCATATTCATTAGGGACTACGAACAGCAATTATTGAGTTTCTTAGGACACGTAATTAAACAATGTAATAATGTCAGATATTTTCGAATGCAAATATGTCAAAACTCTGATTGTTGCTCTATGAAAGATGTTATTGGTGAAGCTATTCTATGAGCCAATTGTCTCTATTGCATTTGTATATTTAATTATATTCTTGTATTCTTTTATTTATGCATCCATATCAATAATCATTTATTGTCATGACTCCATACTTGTTGTTATCTCGTTGTCACAATAAAACCCAATAGTTTACCAGATATGGCACCGAATGTGCATTTGGCAGGATTCAGCTTCAACTGGTATTTATGAAGCTTCTTGAAGAGTTTTTGCAAATTAGCCACATGTTCACTTTCTTTTGGTGACTTGGCGATCATATCATCCACATAGACCTCGATTTCCTTATGCATGGGATCATGGAACAATGTTACCATTACCCTTTGGTAAGTTGCCCTAGCATTCTTGAGCCCAAAGGATGTCACTTTGTAGCAGAAAGTGCCTTCCATGGTTACGAATGTCATTTTTTCCATGTCTTCAGCTACCATTTTGATTTAGTTATATCCTGAAAACCCATCCATGAAGGAAAACAATGAGTTTTTGGCAATATTATCTACTAAGGCATCTATGTGAGGTAAAAAAAAATTATATTTTGGGCTAGATCGGATTAGATCCTTATAATCTACACATATTTGCACTTTACCGTCCTTCTTAAGAACTGGGACTTTATTGGCTACCTAGTCAGGATATTTGGCTACTTTAAGAAATCCTGTTTTAAATTGTTTCTTCACTTCTTCTTTGATTTTTAAAAGCATTTCACGTTTTATCCTTCTAAGCTTTTGTTATATGGGCTTACATTTGAGTTTAAGGGGAAGTTTATGGATTACAATGTTGGTATCTAATCTAGGCATGTCTTGGTATGACAAAGCAAACACATCCTGATATTCTTAGAGGTGACTTATTTGTTCAACTGGAGTTGATGGTTTTATGGAAGTTCCAATTTTGAATTTTTTCTTATCTTCTTATGTTTCAAGGTTTATGGTTTCAGTGGGTTTTTCATAAGGTAATATCTATTTTTCTTCCTGTTTAACTAGTCTCAGTAGGTTTAGAAATATGGGGTTCTCTTAAGGATCCTCTTTAGATTCGACCTAACTAGCATAGACCGGTTGCTTGAAATCAATTTTTGAAGTTTCAGTGTGAACATTCATGCCACTTTCATCGGGGTACCTAAAAATATGAAAAAAAATAATATAGGTGGGAAAATATATAAAAAAAGGTCTGAGGTTGACAAGAACTATGAACACAAAGAATGAAATGCATAATGCTTAGTCATTTTCATAGATATTACTTAATAAAAGATGCCCACACAAAGGATCCTAAAATGCTTTTAGCCTAGAACATGTAGGTTTAGTTCATAGCATTACTTTGAAATAGACTTGAGTAATACAAGAATTTCAGTCTTAGTCTAAACACTTGGAACAAATCTTGGAGGGCATAGACCAGTCTCTGAACTTGTGTTTGACATCTCTAGCTTATTAATCGCATTGATGGAGACATCCTTGAATGCCTTGTTCAATATGAGCATAGCATTAGCAGAGCCAGTGTTTACATGTCCTCCTGGGCATAAACTTTCCTAAATGGTGGGAATATCATTGGTTTATCCCCTATGTCTCATCCTGACCAACGAGCCATTCTCTTTTGATGTTTTTTCTGATCTTGTTTTCTTTTTTGATACGCATTGGGCTTGAATCCTAGCCCTTTTTTATTGATCCAGTTGATAACTTTTAATGCTTCAGCAATTCTTTAGAGGTGTTTTTCGAATCATTTTCTAGCTTAGGCACCTTAGGTGATAGTCATCTTCAAACCCATGTAAGTACTCTCTGAAAGGCGAGGCTGAACCATTGGCAACCCTTCTTTAACATAAGTAGCATTGACCAACTCAAAGGATTGGAAAAAGAATTCTAGGATATCTTTATTAGGTTTGACATATGGGGCATCAGTTGAGGTAGCAGCAATGATATCTTCTTTTTCTTCGATACTGACAACTTTATTTTCGATGACAAATTTCAACTTTTGGTGTAAAAATGATGGTACTACCCTAGCAGAATGAATCCAAGGCCTTCCTAATAGGCAGTAATATGATGGAGTAATATCCATAACATTGAAGTGAACTTTTACGTACATGGGTTAATTTAGAACGGAATGATGATGTTCCCTACAATGTTTCAGCTCGCATAACCGTACAACTTTTTTGGATATGAGATGCGTTAATGGGGTACTTGTTCAAGCATGTCATTGGCATTACATTTAGAGCACATTGTGCAATGTGATGCCTTTATAATACATGGTGATATGAAAGGTTTTACAGTTTCTTCTCCCTTCATGTGGGATTTCATCATTGTTGAAAGATATGTAATTATTGGCGATGATGTTACTCACTAATCGATCCAACTAACCTATGGAAATGTCAAGAAAGACATAAGCCTTATTTAAAACTTTGAGAAGGGTATTCCTGTAAGCTTCAGAATTTTACAATAGTGACAACATAGATATCTTAATGGGTTGCTTATTTAGTTGATTGATGATGCTGTATTCACTGTGTTTGATGAATTTGAGAAATTTTGTAGCTTTTTTCTCATTCACTGGCTCCTTAAAGACTACAAAATTTGAGTTTTTGATTGTAAATTTCGATGCTTAAAGAATAGGGCTAGTATTCTCTTTTTGAGTCTCACTTCTTGATGCTGTTGAAGCAGATCATCTGCCACTCCGAGTTAGGTGACTTGCTCATAAAAAATCCATGCTTGTCTCTTATTGACTAGATTCCCTGATGATTAAGGTTTTGTTTTCATAGTTCTAAGGAACCACTTTACTATCCTTATAAGGGCAAGGAGATGGAAGTTGAATGGTCATCCTTGGCATAGGCTAAATAGGGGTGGGTTTGACTCTTGGTTGATTATCGTACAAGATCAATGACCTTTCAACCCCATAAAAAGGATTGCTTTTTCCTTTTTCAACAGTGTTGATAGACATTGTTGCATTTGGAGACGTGGTATGTGGGGTTTACTTTTCATCATAGAATTTGATGCCACCTCGTACATCATCCTTTAAACCAAAGCTCAAAACTCTTTGCATGTTTGAAGAGTATGACCATAATCAGTATGGAAATCGCAAAAGTCATCAATTCTTTCCTCTATATTTTTGGCTGCATTAAGTAGCTTAGCTTGTACCAAGATTTGCCAAACTGAATTCATTAGGGTTCTAACTTCTTATATGTTTTCTACAATCTTACAATTTTCTTCAATGACTATTCTCTTTAGGTCTAATTCAACATGAGTTTGAGATGAACTGGATTCAGTGTCAGATTTTGATTGCTAAATAGCCTTCAGTTTTTTTTCCCTTTGTCTTTGTAGATATTTTTCTACCCTATTCCTTTTTTGTGGCCTCATTAATCATCCCACAAAGTACGACTACATCCGTGAAGCTTTTCAGGAATCTTTTTGCTACCTTTTTATAATAAAGGGCTTGCAATGTTTCAATAAATCTAACAATCATCTCTTTTTTCGTTAATAAAGGATGAATGTGGGTAGCCTCTTTTATCCATCTCGAAGCATACTGCTTAAAACTTTTATTAGCTTTCTTTTTCATGCCTGTAAGAGACAGGTAACTTGAGATCCCGTCATTAGTAGATCCATCCTCATTAATAAATAGATCAACATGTCTATCTCATAAAATCGAATCTTGGACTGATCCATTATCCCTTGGACCGATCCATCATCCCTTGGACCATTTCCAAGAATGATAGATAATGTTGCAAGTCGTGTCCTTGATCGCAATGGTAATAGGATGTTTCAGTGGTATTCCTTCTTTGATTTTTATCAAATATTAATAATCTAGCTTTCACGAAAGCTTATCAGACCTTGTTTATCGGGGTTTTGACTTTTCCAATGCTTCTTTTAACCAAACAACATTTTCCCTTGATTATCACATTCACTTGGACTATTTCCAAGAATGATAGACAATGTTGCAAGTCGTGTCCTTGATTGTAATGGTAACAGGATGTTTTAGTGACATTCTTTCTTTAATTTTTATCATATGTTACTAATAAAGCTTTCACGAAAGCTTGCCAGACCTTGTTCATCAGGGTTTTGAGTTTTTTAATACTTCTTTTAACCTAACGACCTTTACCTCTGATTATCACTTTCACACTTGGTTCAGCATGATTAGAGAGTGAACTTGCTCCAACATTTGGTCAGGCCCTTATTCTAGCTTGACCACTCCTTTTTCTAATAGACCCTGCACCTTTTTTTTTAAATGAAGTGCAGTTCTCAATGGAATGACCTTGTGTTCTAGCGTGGTATTCAGAATAAGCATTCTCATCATACCATCTGGGGTAGTTAGTGATCTTTGGTTCATGAATATTGGGGCTACTAGTTTACTTGCCAATAAATGAAAGTAAATCTCTTTATAGGAGTAAAGGAGTGGTTCAAAGTGTTTTTTTTCTCAAGGTGCTTGTTGATTATTTGGAGCTCTCGTGTTATTCATGTTGTGAGGTTATGCACTTTAGATATGAACTGATATGGCATAAAGCTTATTGCCGGAGCAAATTCAATAGTATGAACTAACTGTGGTACAGGGGAGTAAGGATTTAGACCTATGTTTAACATTTTTGGGAGGTACATAGGTTATGCTAGATGCAGACTTTGATTAAACCTAGCACAATTTTCACCAACGACGTTCACCTTATTCTTTTTACTCTTAGTTACTACCTTTTTGACTGATCCAGATGATTCCCCAATAGATATCCTACCATTTTCAATGGCATTCTTAATTATTTCACCTGATATAACCATATCGACAAAATTTTTCATGGCGCTTCCTACTAGCCTTTAGTAGTAAGGAGCTCGTAGGTTGCCAACAAACATGACCGCCATTTCTTTTTCAACTAGAGGGGGATGAACTTCAGCTGCCTTCTCTCTCCATCTCTGAGCATATTGGCTAAAGCTCTCAGAAGATTTCTTCTCCATGTTCATAAGGGAAAAGCATTTTGAAGCCCAATCAGACACATACTTATACTATTTAAGGAATGCGCATGCCAAATCTGCCTATGTTTGAATTCTTATAGGATCAAGCCTTATATACCATCGAAGAGTTGCCCTAGTCAGACTATCTTGGAAGTAATGGATCATTAGTTTCTTGTTCTCTTCATACCCTACCATTTTACGACAGTACATGCGAAGATAGGCAGTGGGGTTAGTAGTCCAATTATATTTTTCAAAATCAGGCGCTTTAAACTTGGGTGAGATGACCCTAAGGACTATGCATCTATGATTCCAAATTTGTTATTTTCTTTGATAACTCGAAGGCGTTTCTCTAGTGATTGATACTTGTCCAAGTCCTTATCATTTTTTGAGGGCCTCTTTGCTTTCTCTTGCTCTATTTGCTTATTGAGGTCTGAGAGTATAAGCCTTACGGTGAAAAGCCTGCACCTTGAAATCCAAATTTTTTTTTGTTTCCTTTAATGGCTCGAAGGTGTTTCTCTAATGATTGATACTTATCCAAGTCTTCATCATTTTCTAAAGGCCACATTGCTTTCTTTTACTCTATTTGCTCATTAAGGTTCGAGACTATAAGCCTTGTGGTGAAAAGCTTGTACCTTGAAATCCTTAAATCAAATGGGAAACTATTGTAAGATTGATGTAAATGAACACCTGGGTCGGTGGGATGTTTGTTGTGGAGGATGATGCACATACAATGCCCCTTCTCGAGCATGGGTGGCTTTAGTACCACCATTCAAATTCTTTCAGGATTGATGGGTTCTGTTCCCATTTTGACTATGCTCATATGTCCTTTTTCCTTCAATGCATCGATAGTAGCTTGGTTAGTTCAGTAATCTGAGCTTAGAGTTCTTTATTCTTACGGAGTGATTGCTCTTAAGACTCTCTATACATGAGTTTGAGTCTTTCAATATGGGTCTGGTGATTATTTTCCATCACTTTTCAACAATTGTGAATGTTATACCAATGGTAAATAGTAGGTTTCATGTTTTAAAGTACCTTCACTTTAAATTATTAACGGATTAGGCCTTTATCATATGTTCATGCATATGTTTAATGCAATAAGAGTGAATATGAATGAATAAAACAATGAAAGAATTAGGTTAGTCATGCAAATGCAAAATAGATAATTGGATTAAGGGGCAGCACCAATAGCATCTTTTATTTAAGCAAAAAAATCCCGATTATACATCCAAAAATGTATGAAACAGTTACAATGCTTGATTACATAGTCCAAGAAATACAACAAGTCTTGATCATGGGCTCTAGTGGGCAAGATATCATGTGTCAGGGATCGAGCTGCATCCATTATGTTCTCGGCCTCAAATTGAGCTACCTGAATTTGCTTTGTGAGATAGCGATGATGGTTCTAATAGTTTTGGCATGCATGATCAAACACTTAAAGTTATTTTTGCTCCCACTTTTCAAAGGCTCTCACCAGTGCATTGACTTAGTCTTGGCGAGCTTGAAAATCTTGAATTTTCTATCAGAGCTCTATTTTCAACCTATTTTGCTCTCAAATCTCAAACCCCAGCTTTTAACCATTCATTCTTCTTCTGGTAAGTTAATGTAAGAGCCTGGGTTTTAACAAGCTTTTCCCTATTGACCCTAGCCGTTTTTCTCCATTGATGTAGTTTTTTCTTAAGAGTAGTAATTTATGTCCTCCACTCAACCGATGACTTTTCAAGTCTTTGGGACTCTAGCTTTGTTAAAGGCCACATAGTCTTTCTTCAAACTCTCAAGATCCTCCTTGAGGTGGTTTTTCTCTTCGACAACCTTGTTTACCTTACCATCTCGGAGGTATGGGTCCATTTTTAATTGACTATTTTCCTTCTTTAATCAAGTAATCTCCTTGGTAAAGGTCACCTTTTCTTGTTTGAACTCTTGCTTGAGCAATTCAATCTCAAAGGAAAATTCATCAACTGGTATTTGTGATGTCCCAATACCAAAGAGGGGCACAGCATCATTAATGCGACAGATCCTCTATTCATTGTATCCTAGGGTCATACTACTCTATCTTTAATATCTCTCCATGCAGTAGGTTTGTTTCCATGCATGAAAGGCTAGCTGGGCTTTTGACTTGTAAGCAGGCTCACCATAGTGAAAATCCCATAACTCTAGGTCTTGGATGAAGGAGATGAATTGATAGCACTGGAATTGTTGAAGGATTAAAAAGAGTGTGTAGCTAGTACTTCCCCATAATCTCATGAGCAGCATGCAACTATAATCTCTATATCGATATATGACCATTTGTGAGGAAAACCAAAAGGCCTTCCATGTTACTTCCCCCTTGAGGTTCTGAAATTTTTGGACCCATTACTCTTCAGATATGTCTTGAGGCCTTTCCTTTTCAAATACCTTGGAGATATGGCTAAAGTTGGGTAAGAAGTAGTACAACATCCTACTTTCTTCGGGGCCAAGTAACTGACAAGCCAAATGTGAAGGAGCAATGCACATCCGATGAATTAACCCATACCTATTTTTTTACAAAACTTAAGAGTTTGAATAGTTTCAGCGATGATGGCCAATACGAGATTGATGTTGCAGCATAAATGAGAAAAGACACCTTTTACCGTAGCTTTAACTTAGCATAGTGTCTTTGGGAATATAACCAGACCATATACGCTAAAGTGTAAATATCTTGGATTTTTTGGATGTCAATGGTACTTGACATTGCTTCTTTCAGGCTAGCCCATGAGATGCATTTACTGTTCCCTTTGTTTTGATATGACTCTTAATCCAAGACTTTATTGCCTTGAAGATTTAAGCTAATATTTTCTCGAAAATTGAAGGGTTCAATGCTTTGCAATATATTCTATCAACCTTTACTCTATCATTGTTGAGTAATGCAGTGTATTCATCAATCATGGGGACCAAATCTTCATGATTGAAAGTGAAACACTGATATACTGGAATCTAAAACTTAGAGGCTGCTTCCAACAACCAATATCCAAACGAACATGAAGCAGAAGAGCAATATCTCTGTATCTCTTATTAAATAATTCCTTTTTGAAATTGTCCCAATTGGTCTATATAATCCTTAGATCCTGCCAATCATTTTGACGGTACCTTATCTTGATCCTTTCATGCACCATTAAGATATACCCCAGTTTATGGATGTCTCCATCTTCATGCTGTCAACGTTCTGACCATGCATGGACTTGATCAAAGCGCTTGAGCTCTAAAGTGGATTGTTGCTGCATGACAGGCACCCCTTAATAAACACTGAACCATTAACCAATTATGCATGGTGATGGTGATTATGTTGAAATGATGCATAGTGAAAAAGAAAAGCAAAAAGGGTGAAAGTTAGTAACCAATACGAAATAATAGGCAAAAGATAAAGAAAATAAGGAATAGCAATAGAAGCATATCACAAAATTTGCCCTGAGAATAGGCAATACGATGCCTAGGGGCAGACATGATCATAATGAATATTGAGGTATTAAATGAGCAGTATACCAACGTATCCGCATGAAAATTGTCTCTTCTTGAAATAACATGATACCTCACAAGGGTTAAGTCTGACTGTTCAAACAGTGACATTCGTTCATCACCGTTTATGTTACGTACATGCTAAGCTATCATTCAAGCAACATGATAGCTTGTTACAGTCAGATATAACCATTTTAAGATGGCATTACGGGTAATGGCATTCGTTTGTCTTTACCTAATTATTAAAGAGGATTTGCCATTGAACGTAATGACATATCCTAAAGGAATGATCATGAAAATAAAAAAAATAAATGCGGGTGACAATGTTTGCCCATCATCGCCCACATAACCATGGTATATAGGAGTAAAGGTAAGAAATGTTTCCCTAAGTGACCCTACTCTTCGGTTTATTCTAACAGTATCCGGTATGGTTTGAAATGGTTTAGCTCATAGGACTCACTATATGGGTTTAAGTTGATACCTATTTCGGTATTCAAATTGCTCCTCCATCCGATAAGGATAGTTAAGGCACCCTATCCTAAGCCCATCATGAGTTTAGCGAAATGGGTTTGATTTAGTAGATGTATTTCCTTATGCAAATACGGGGGTACTCATGATAGACATAGGTAATTTACATCCTAGATGGTCTTGCCATCCCTATGCAAAGGGTTACTCATAAAGGCAGAAGGCTTGCTTCCTCCTAATAATTAGGATACTAACCATAGCATTGTGTTTGGTAGGAATCTAGTGCAAATGCAAGTGCACAGTGTGTGTCAGGGAAACAATCAAACCTTTTTTGTTTTACTTCCATATTACCATATTTATTTAAATCAATATTTAATCAAGCATAAATAATCCCTAACAATCACAGGGTAAAAACATAAACAATAGAGATCAGTAGGCAAAAATAAAAGAGAGTTATATATAAATAATTATGGAGACTGAAAAACCAAGAACAAAGGGAGCAATAGCTAGTTATAGGCCTAACTCTCTAGTTGTTCCCCAATGGAGTCGCTAAGCTGTCACCACATGCCCGCCTTTAAAACTTCAGATGATCCAAAGGGCATAGTGCACTCGACTTAAAAATTGAATGATGGTTGGTCCTAGTCAAGCCTTTGAGTTATCCCATGATCAGGATTTAGATTAGGCATAACAATGGTTAAGAGAAGGAAGAGACTATCAGGTGAATCGATTATCCAACTACTCTTCGATGGCTACCACAAAGTGGCTATAAACTTGGAGTCGCCACCAATCATTTTAGGCTAGGCAGAATTAAATGCCTATTGAAAACAATATTTCGAGTTATGAAACTCAAAACATCAAATTCAAGGTCTACTAAGCTCAAAGATTTATTGGTTGGGTTTAGGAGTTGGCTATGAATAGGGAAGATTAGCATCCCCACGATGCCCGAAATCGGTACTTACTAACTACGTCTCACTTTGGTCTCAATTAAATCGATTCTATTTAGTCTTTATTTAGATAATCCTCTTAAAAACATGAAGTTTTGGTGTAAAATACAAATTTAAGTTTTTAAAGAAAATTAGATCACCTATGTGCTGTGAGGAACATAGGGATTTTTTGTGAAAACAATATCCGAATCAGATTTAAAAAAATTGGATGTTTCGTATTAGGCACTTTAGAGATACTAACATAAAGCATTGGCTTGTAAATTTTATTGAAAAAACAAATTTTAAACATGAATGCACAATAATGATTACAAAAGGAAATATGTTAGTAAGACAAAAAAAAAAGAGAAATATAATAATATCATAAACAAGTAATCACAACCAAAAGAACATGGAAAAGGAGGGACGATTGAAATGTATCTCATAATTACCTTCGCGTATTGAAGAATAATCAATATGACAATTTTAGAGATAGGTTTAGATTCGGTGGTGATTTGAGGGACAAAGATTTTAATCAAAGTAGTTGAGGCACCTAATATAGAGAAAATTTTGGATTTTTTCAAGGTAAAGCGGGGTTGGAGTATCATCTCGGAGAGGTAGGGTTAAAGTATCTCCAAAGATAGAGTTAGGAAAGTATTTAGGAATAAAGAGAAAATTTTTGAATCTTTAATTAAAAATAGGGTTAGAGTATCCCCTTGGAGTAGTGGGGTTGGAGTATCGCCAAAGATAAAGTTAGAAAAATATTTCAGAATAAAGAGAAAATTTAGATTTTTAATTAAAAATGGGGTTGAAGTGTCCCCTTGGAGTAATAGAGTTGGAGTATCTCCGCAAGCGAAAATTTTAATATGAAACCTTTTTTTCTTTTTGTATTTTAGCCTTGATTCGAGTAAAAAAGGGTCAGTGTTGTGGGGAAACTAATTGGGAGCATTCCGAGATGTCCAAAGGTTTCGATAAAAGGGGATTTAGACATTAACAAATAGGGGATAGCATCATGTCATCTCCTTTTCCTAAATTTAGTTTAGGTGCATTTGAAGGCTTTCGGGGGTAAATGAGGTACCATTGGAGAGGTAACTTTCTAAGGTTTAATATAAAAATACTCTAAAAATACTAGAAAATTACTTTGTAGGCGGAATCATTTCTTGAAGTTAGGTCTATCTCGATACTGGCAGCATGTATAAGGTACAGGGCATGATAGACTTTAAAAGATCATTCCAAGCTTATCCGGGATCATTAGATCATCAACAACACCTTTCTGGAAAAGGAATTTTATGCTTTTTTTAGGAAAAATATTTAAAATTTTCATAGAAATAATCAAATGGGCCAAAATGGCCTAAACAGAATGTTGCGTGCTAGTTCTAGAGGTTCTAGAAAGGTTCAAAAAACGCATAACTCCCTCATTTAGGATGATCCTAAGGCAAATAAGACACGATTATAAAGGTAATTCGATGCCCTTTAAGAAAAAAATATTATAAAAATCGAAGAAAATATTTTATGGTTCAAAAATGATCTTTTAAGTCCTAACTATAGTGCCATCAGAGCAAAAACAGGGGGATTATTTGATATTCTAGGTTTTTTGGAGGTCAAATTCAATTTATAGACATCCAAACATCCATAACACAAGGGAAAGAATGACACGAGCATCATGAGTTCATTCCACAATCCCAGAGTAGTTTGGGATGATGAAGCAACCGGTTGACCATGCCATGAAGGTGTTAAACTCAAAATCAAGGCTTAGTATTTTCTAATTAAAAGAGGTTATGTTTACTTGGAAAACAGCATATTTAAACTTGTATTATCATGAATTCAGAGCTAAAATGTTTGCTTTGTCTCAAAGATTGGAAGACTAATTTTATGAAAGCATTAAATCCATGCTATTCTTCATTAATTAGAGGTAGCATGAACTTAACTTGGGGATTTTTCTAAAAATCAAGTTTTAAGAAACAAGCAAGCATTTTAATAGAGATATCATGAACAAAATACAGCACATACAAAGACAAACATGGATTAAACATGCAGACATAGAAAGATGACACTTTGACATGAAAATGGGTGACACAAATGCAAAAAGATGACAAATAGGGTGCATGGAGATGATATGAACATGTTTAAACAAAGGAAAGGGTACTGGAGTTGTCAAGACAGCATTTTTATTTCATAAGACTCCTTAAAACACAAGAAAATGATTAAACATACATAAGATATGTTAAAATAACCATTTAAATATGAGATGGATATGTGAATATAGAAGGAACATGGCAAAAAATGCATGAACAGTGGCTACGTGATGATAAAAAAGAAGTATGGTGAGTTTATATATCCAAACAACATCACGATGTCAATAGGGTCATCAAGATCCTAAGACTACCACAACCAAGGCAATAATGATGGCTAAGAGTCTTAGGTGGGTCATGGCAGCATGAAGGGCTCACTAAAATAAAATGGATGGTCAAAATAGAAAATGTATGGAGCAAAGTAGAAAATATACTAGCAAAAGCTTAAACTTTCCTTATTTTTTTTTAAGCCATGACTTTAACCTCAGTTCTTTCCTTCTTTTTGCTATTATTTAGCAAGAAAAGGGTGAAAGAAAGAAGCTTTCTAGTTGTTGGTAGGGTGTTTTAAGAATGAAAGTATGTGAAAAGTTGAGTTTTTAAAGGTGTTCTAGTGGTGGTTTTAGGGTGCTACAGAAATGGAGGTTGGTTGAGGGTGCAAGGTAATAGAATAGTGTTTTTGGTGAATTTTTGGAACTAGAGTTACTGGAGGATTTTTCGAGAATGAATAAAGTTTTCTGAGATTGTTGGAGACCTTTTTAAAAATGGCTAAAGGTCATTTTTTCTTTGAGATAGTTAGGAGTTTTTTTATTCAATGCTCAGCTACTGCTTTTAGAAGACAATGCAAGGGTAATTTTGATCTTTCCCTCTTGCACCAGGGGACATCTCCAACTACCATGCTCAGCTGACTCTCTTTCTATTGGTACCACCATGCTAAGCAATGAGGCAGAAAGGCTGTGATAGCCTGCAACTAAAGATATGCCAGCCATACCCTCTTACAACTATATATCTTATGAAACTGACCTTTGTCATTGATTGTTTAGGCTCCAAAAATTTGTTTGAATCCAACCATAAGCCTATAGTTAAAGTTTGCAATGATTTATGATAGTTTCTTAGTGCAAAAATATGTTTAAATCGAGTTTTTGATGGCTGAAAAGTGGTTTGAGCTGGACAAAAATGTCTTAATGTCTCGATACACAAGGTACTTTTACCCATGAGTATCGATACAGTGAGTTGTATAATCAATACTAAGAGCAAAAAATGTTTCTAGTCTCAAGACTTAGAGGCCTATATCGATACTCATGCTTGTGTATTGATACATTTTACCAAAAATCACAACTTTAGCTACTGCCAAGGTCTGTATCGATACAAACATGCTATGTATCGATGCCATATCTTTATTGATACCAAACCCTTTTATACCGATACTACATGTGAAAATTTAAGTTTTTGGCGATGTAAAACCTCGTTTCTATACTTGTGCACCAATATAACTTGAACGAACCTATGGCTTCCTGAGTTACCTCAATTGGTTACAAACAGTAGGAAATTAATCCATGTACTCATCTAAATGACTCTAATGACATCATGGAAAACAGCCTTTAATGCCTCATTTTACATTTTTTTAATGTGACCTATAGGCATGTTAAACCTTCTAAAAAACAGTTTCACCTGGCACAGTGTCACCTAATAGTTCCTGGCGACATGGCTCCCAGCAATCATTCCTAAGTTTTATTTTTATTTTTTTATTTTTATCATCTTTCACTTAAGTCCTAGGATGCCAAAAGCTGGCTCGGATGAAATGAGGTATCTGCAGTCCCTATCGTCACGCTATTGGTGCTCCAACCATGTTCAAACTTTGTCAAAAAGCTTCAAATCTGGAGTGGACTGTTAATCCATGACAGACACCCTTTGATGAACATGGAACCATTGGCCAATTATCCCATAATGATGATGATTATGATAAAATGATGCATAATCAAACATAAAAGCAAAAAAAAAAAGTCCGTGACGACGTAAAGTAATAATCATAAAAAAAGGTATATACAAAAATACATCATAATAGCCCTCAAAGGCCAACCGACCAATTAAGTTACGACATCTGTTCGTTAACACCTATGACAGGGACATGTCAAGCCATCATTTGGGCAAAATGATGATTTATTTTGGTCAGAAATGGTTTTTTTAGGCATTGTAGGTGACGGAATTTGCTTATCATCACCCACTTATTGAGGATGGTTAGCCATAGAACATGATAGCATACCCTCAAATAATCATGAAATAAAATAATAAGCATGGGTGACAATGTTTATTATCGCTTGCATAATATGGTGTATAGGAGTGAAGGTAAGAAGCGTTTCCCAAAGTGACCTTATTCTCCAGGTTATTCTAGCAGCATTTTGATATGGTTTGCTATAGTTTGGCTTATTGGGTTCACTATATGGGTTTAAGTTGATGCTTAAATCAATATTTGAATCTCCCTTCCATTCAGTAAAGATAGCCAAAACACCTTCATCCTAGACCCATCACAGGTTTAGTGGAAGGATTTGATCCGGTGGATGCATTTCCCTATGCAAATGCAGAGGGGTACTTACGAGAGACATAGGTAATTTACACCCCAAAATGTCTTACCATGCCTATGTGGAGGTTTACTCATGAAGGCAGATAGCTCACTTTCTCCTAACGATTAAGATACTAACCTTACTATGGTGTTTGGCAAGAACCTAGAGCAAATGCAAGTGTACAGTGTGTGTCGATGAAACAATCATATCTTTTTTTACTCTTATATTAACATACTAAATTAAGCTGATACTTATTCGGGAACAGAGTAGTCCCTCAAAATCAAAAAACAAAGCCATAAAAAGTAAAAGGTTATAAAATAGAAATAAAAGAGAATTATATCTATGTAATAATGGAAGCCAGAAAGCTAAGGACCATGCAAGATATAGCTAGTCATAAGGCTAACTTTCCAAGTTTTCCCTAATAGATTCGCCAAGCTGTCTCCATGTACACCTTTTTTTCCCTTCGGGTGATCCAAAGTAAGTTCGCATGACTTAAAAGATATATGGTGATGTGGTTGAACCTTTGAGTTATCCTTTGGTTATGATTTGGATTAGGCATGATAATGTGAAGGGGAGAAAGGTTGTCAGACGAATTGCTTGTCCAACTAGTCTTGGAAAGTTATCATGAAGTAACCATAAATTTGTAGTCACCATGACCATTTTCAACTAGGCATGATTGGACGCCTATTAAAAATAAAATCCTAAGTTACAAAAACTCAAGGCATTGATTTTAGGGTCTACAAGGCTCAATGATTTGTTGGTTGGGTTTAAGAGTTCATTATACGTGGGGAAAGATTAGTACCCTTATAACGCCTGAAATTGGTACCCACTAACTATATCTCGCTTTGGCTTTGGTTTAATCGGCTCTATTTGGTCATTATTTGGATATAATGCCCATTTATGCATGTACTTTTGTGGAAATTGTAAATTTGGGTTTTGAAAGAAACTTTAATGTCACCTGTGCATTGCGAAAGTATGAAGAGCATAAGGATTTTTATGAAAATAATTTCTAGATTACACTTTGAAAATTAGGATATTCCGCATCAAGCACTGGAGAGATACTGACACGAAACATTACCTTGTAAATTTTTTGAAAACAAATTTTAAATATGAATGCAGGATAGTTACTACAAGAAGGAAACGTGTTAGTAAGATGAAAAAGAATATAATAATTTTACAAACAAATAATAAAAAACACAACATAAAAAAGACAAATAACCAAAATGTATCCTATAATTGTCTTTGATTATTAAAGAATAACCAGAACAACAATTTGGGGACGTATTTGGATTCAGTGGTAATTTGAGAGATGAAAAAAGGTTTTAAACAAAATAATTCGGGGTATCCAAAAAAAGAGAATTTTTAGAATTTTGAGGTAAAAGAGAGGTTGGAGTATACCCTTAGAGTGGTGGGTTGGAGTATTCCCCAAAGATAAAGATTTTGATATTTTAAGAAAATAATTAGGAATAAAAAGAAACTTCAAGCTTTTTAATGTAAAACAGGATTGGAGTATCCCCTCAGAGTGTAGGGTTAAAGTATCCCTGAAGATGAAAATTTTTTATTTTAAAAGAAAAGGATTTTCTTAAAAAAAAAGATTTCAAAAATAGGAAACTAAAGATTTATATAAAAAATATATTTTGTCTTAAGCCTTGATCCGAGCCTAAAAGGTTTATATAGTAGAAATCGGATGCACTTTAAGGCATTTGAATGTTTCCATAATGGTGGTTCAAAAATTAGGTTAAAACGAGGGATAACATCACATCATCTCCTCTGCCAAATTAATTCTAGGTCCATCGAAGGCTTATGGGGGTTAAATGAAGTGCCATCGGAAAGGTAACTCGATGTGGACTAATATAAAAATATTTTGAAAATCCTAAAGAATCACTTTTCAGGTGAAATTAATTTTTTGATTTATGCCTTTTTCGACACCGACAGCATGCATAAAAGAAAGGGAGTCATGGATTTTGAAAAATAGTTTCAGGCTTATCCGAAATCATTAAATCATGAATACTACCTTTCTTGAGAGGGAATTATACAAACAATTTTGTGAAAAACATTTAAATAATATAGAAAAATTATCTGATGGGCTAAAATGTCCCAAATAGAATATAACATGTTGGTTTGAAGGGTATTAGATAGTAAAGTTTCAAAAAATTATAACTCTATCATCTGGGATGATCTGAGGGCAAACGAGACTCCTTTAGAAAGGTATTTCAATGCCATTTAAGGGAAAAATATCAAAAACTTCTAGAAAAATCATTTGTGTTTCAAAAATAAATTTTTAAATTCAAGCTATATGTTGCCAAAGCAAAAACATGAAAGATATTGACATGGAGGATTGCCTTGTAAATTTTTTTAAAACAAATTTCAATATGAATGTAAGATAGTCACCAAAAAAAAGGAAACATGTTAAAAAGAATATAGTACTTTCACAAACAAATAATCAAAAACATAAGAACGTAAAAAAGAGGAGCGACCATAATATATCTCGTAATTGTCCTCGATTATTGAAGAATAATTAGAATGATAATTTGGAGACATGCTTGGATTCAGTGGTAATTTGAGGGACAAAAAGATTTTAAACAAAATAATTTAGCGTATTCGAAAAAGATAATTTTTTAGATTTTTGGCGTAAAAACAAGGTTAGAATATCCCTGAGAGCAGTGGGGACAAAGTATTCCCCAAAGATAAAGGTTTTTCATATTTTAATAAAATAATTAAGAATAAAGAGAAATTTTGAGTTTTTTAATGAAAAAAATATGGTTAGAGTATCCCCTTAGAATAATAGGGTTGGAGTAGCTCCAAAGATAAAGATTTTGATATTTTAAGAAAACAATTAGCAATAAAGAGAAATTTTGAGTTTTTTAATGAAAAACGAGGTTGGAGTGTCCCCTCAAAGTAGTGACGTTGGAGTATCCCTAAAGATGAAAAATTATGATGTCTTAAAAGAAATTTTTTTAAAAAAAAAATAATTTTGAAAAAGGGAAACTGAAGATTTGTATAAATTATATATTTTGTCTTAAGCCTTGATCCAAGCCTAAAAGGTTTCTATAGCAGAATCAGATGCACTTCGAGGCATTCGAACATCTCTATAAAGGCATTTTAGAAATTGGGTTAAAAATAGGGGATAGCATCACGTCATCTCTTTTCTAAATTTATTCTAGGTTCATTCGAAGGCTACAGGGGATAAATGAGCTACTGTTGTGAAGATAACTCAATGGGGACTAATAGAAAATTATTTTGAAAATGCTAGAAAATCACATTCTAGGTGGAATTAACTTTTGGATTTAGGCATGTTTTGACACTAGCAGCAAGTACAAGGGAAAGGGCATGATGGACTTTGAAAAATCATTTTGAGCTTATCTACAATCGTTAAATCATTAACAATACCATTTTAGAGAGGGAATTTTGCAAACTTTCTAGGAAAAATATTTAAATAATTTAGAAAAATCATCTGATAGGTTGAAATGGGCCAAACAAAATATAGCACGCTGGTTCCAAGGGTTTAAGACAACAAAGCTTAGAAAAATCATAACTTTCTCATCTGAGATGATCTAAGGACGAATAAGACTCTTTTGGAAAGATATTGTAATGCCCGTTAAGGGAAAAATATCAAAAAATTCTAGAAAAATCATTTGTAGCTCGAAAATAATTTTTCAAATTTAGACTACAGTGCCGTGAGAGCAAAAAAGAGAACTATTCAATTTTTTTGGGTTTTTTTAGGGTTAAATTCAAGTCATGGATGTCCGAACATCTGCAACATAGGGAAAAGCATAACATGGGCATCATGAGTTCATTCCACAGTCCTTGAATAGTCTAGGACAATGAAACAACATGTTAACCATGCCACCATGAAGGTGTTAAACTCAAGATCAAGGCTTAATTTTTTTTATCATCTAAAAAGGTCATTTTTGTTTGAAAATTAGCATCTTTAAACTTATTTTACCATGAAGCTAGATTTAAAATGTTTAATTTATCCCTAAAATTAGAAGACCAATTTATGAAAACATTAAATCCATGCTGTTGTCCATCAATTGAAGGTAGCATGAACTTGGAGTTTTTTTTTTTAAATCTGATTAGCAAACAAGCAAGCATCTGGATAGAGATAACTTATATAAGCATACGAAGATGACATGGAAAAGATGACAAAAAATGCAGAGAGGTGATAAATAAGGTGCATAGAAATAATAACTCTACGAATGGCATCAAAAATCATGTTATGGAAGATGACATGAACATATTTAAGTACAGAAAGGCATGCTGGAATTTTCAAGAAAGCATTTTTATGCTATGAGACTCCTTAAAATGCAAGAAAGTGCATGCTAGGAAAATTATTCAAGCATGTGTTAAGTACATGAAAATAGATGAAATATGATAAAAAAAAATGCATGAATAAGGGATTATTTGATGACAAAGTGAAAAAGTAGAAATTTGGCCTACCAAGCATCATTAATGCATCAGAAGAACACCAAAATCCTAAGATTACCACAACTAAGACAACAATGTTACATGAGGGACCTAGGGTGGTCATAGCATTATGAAGGGCTCGCTAAAATGATGTACATGATAAAAACATAAAAATATATGGGACAAGGTAGAGAAAATATACCAAAAAAACTTGAATAAGTGACTTTAAGCTTAGTTTTTCCCTCTCTTTGCAATTGTTTAGCAAGAAAAAGATGAAAAAAAGATGCTTTCTAGTATTACTATAAAGAGTAAGGCATTTTAAGGCTGAAAGTCTGTGAAAGGTTGAGTTTTTAGAGGTTTTCTAATAATGGTTCAGAGGAACTATGGGAATAAAAGAAGGTCGAGGGTGAAAGGCAATAGAATAGTGTTTTTTTCTGGAGAGTTTTTCGGGCTAAATGTTCCTAGATTTTTTTAGGATTGCTAGAGAGTGCCCTCTGTTAAGCAAACTTTTTCTCCTTAAATCCAAGGGTCAGTCAATGCTTTTGGGAGACAAAGTAAGGGTATTTTTTATCTTTCATTCATGAACTAGGGGACATCTCTAGCTACTATGCTTAGTTGGCCTTCTTTCCAATTGGTTCTGCCAAGCAGAGTAGTGGGGCAGAAAGGTTGTGATAGCTAGTAATCAAAGATGTGCCTAGCATGTCCTCTTGCAATTATATATTTCATGACTATTTAGGCTTTACAATTTGATTAAGTCCAATCAGCAGCCCATAGCTAAAGCTTGATATGAATTATGATGATTTTTAGTGCAACAAATATGTTTGAATCAGATTTTTGAAGGCTAAAACATGGCTCAAACTGGGCAAAAATTCTTAGTGTATCGATACAAAACATGTTGTATCGATACACAAGGCAATTTTTACCCATGAGTATTGATACAATGAATGTGAATTGATACCAAGAGCAAAAAATTGTTTGTAGTCTCGAGAAGAGCCTAGTATCAATACTTCATGGATTTGTATCGATATGTATAATATTCTTACTTGTGTATCGATACATTTTGCCAAAAATTAGAACTTTAGCTTTACCAAGGCCTGTGTCGATGCAAACATTCTAAGTATAGATGCCACACCTTATGAATCGCCAGTAAACCTTCTTGTGTTAATACTACACATGAACATTTGAATATTTAGTAATGTAAAAGCTTCATATTGTGCACCAATGTGACTTGCACGTACTTTAGGCCATTTAAATACCTTACCTTGGTCACAAAAAGTGGGAAACTAACCTGCACTCATCTGAATGACTTCAATGACACTCAAATAGTGACCTTCGATGCCTTATTTTTACATTTTTCTTCAATATGACCCATAAGCATTTCAGGCTTTCCCAAAAAAATTTTCGCCTAATGCCATGTCGCCTAATAATGCTGGGCGACATGATACTCAGCAGTCATCCCTTTTTTATTTTTTTATTTTTTTATTTTTTTATTTTTTATTCTATCATCTTTCAATTGTACACAAGATGCCAAAAATTAGCTCAAAAAAATAAGTTGTTTGTGTCAGTTGTCATAAACTAAAGCTATCCAAGCATCCAGCCTATAATGGTTATCCACAAAGGTTACCTGGAAACCTTCAATAAGGAAGAAACTTTGTTGCTAAGAGCCGTGTTAGCATCTTAGGTTTCAATAAACCTTCCCTTGCACTAGGAAGATCTCGATTCAATAATTAAAATAAGAAAGAAAACAATTTTCTCCGAGGAAAACCAAGTTTGCGAAATCCCTCCTTAAAAAAGTTGAGAGAAAATGCAAACTCTAAGTTTTTAGGTCTCTTGACTGAATTTCTAAGTGTAATTACATGTATGTGAGATGACAAACATGGGTTTATATAGTTTAGGGTTTAATTTTTTATTTTTGAGATATTAAAATTTTGCCTCTGGCTCGTATGAAATTATTCAAATTAGGTCCAAGTAACCATTACTTGTATTAGATATATAAGCTCAGTCTCAATTTAATTTTTACTAATCACCCTTATGTTTATGACCCATTAGGCCCCAATCATATTGGCAATAAATATATAATATCTAGATTAAGAAAACTTTATATTTATAGACCAAATTTGGTATTTAGCAGTGCATCATGGTCCCCTAACATGCTAAGAGTGTCAATATCTTTGGACAAGCCCCATATTGTATAGTATCTCAGTATAACAAATATCCTTTCATCATATATCTAAGAATTAGCAAGAGCATGGTTCAGTGTAATTCCATAATCAATATTGCCTTAGCCAAGGACTTTAAGTTAACACAAACTAAGTGCATGTGAGATATATCCCCTTATATCACTTAGAGTGATGAATCTTTTTTAGACCACTCATTTACCTACCATATGACCTTATTATAAGCATCCATCTATTATGGACCCTTTTGTGATGGAATCAAAACATAACACTCCTTATATAAGATGACCTGGTGCTATAAGTCTAAAGATCACTTACATTACTAACACATGAGAGTATTTCCATAGATGCTTGAGTGAAATACCAAATAGAACTCTCATATGCATCATGTTTAGTAAAATTTTTACCATAACAAGCACCCATATGATGTCCTCAAGTATCTCTATACTTTAACTTATGAGATCAGATTCATGCATCCAATGCATGAAGGCTTACATATGCTAGTCTTTATGCATTATCAATGCCCTATCTTGACAATGCAATAACCAAGAACATTTAAAAGCATGACATTGATGCATAGGGATCTCATAATTGTAACTCTTTATAATTCCCTTGCAAGGCCAATGTGTTTCATGGGCTTTATCTACAAAAGATATTTAAAACAAGTATAAAATTAAACTTCATGGATAAGGAAATACATTTCTAACATTAATTAAATATAATGTTTGATTACATGAAATCACTAAATGCTAGTGCCTTACAAGCCACAATGATTAGTTTGCAGGGCTTATACTAACCATCTCTCACTAAAACTAAAGCTAATCGCCTATATGTCTAAGTCCTATAACCTTTATATGATGATCATCTTTCTACTGGGATAGAACTTTAGTGAAAGGATTAGCTAAGTTCTCTTCAGTGGGTAACATCACATCTCTTAATAATATCTCTAATGATATGATATCGTCGTAACACATGTTTAGACTTGTGATATGACCTTGGTTCCTTAACTTGTGTTATGGCTCCATTGCTATCATAGTAAAGTGGCACTGGATTAACAATGCTTGGAACCATACCAAGTTTGATGATAAAATTCTTCATCCAAACTGCCTTTTTCATGGCCTTACATGCAAAAATGTATTCAACTTTAATTATACAAAATTAACTACAGCACCATTTAGGGTAAATATAAAATTGCTTTGTGATTTTCTATTATTCAAATCAGATTGGGAGCTAGCATCAATATAACCCCTTATACAGAGTTTAGCCCTTCCATAAAATAATATCCTTAGTTCTTCGTAAGTATTTAAGGATATTCTTCATAGCGATCCAATGACTTTCACTAAAATCACTTTGATATATGCTCATGATACTTAGAGTGTATGATACATCTAGTCTTGTACATAGCATAGCATATATAATGGATCCAATAGCCAAGGCATATGGGATCTCATCCATACATGCCTTTTCATTTGATGTTTTAGGACACACTATTTCAAGTAATGCATCCATGTACCATAAGAAAGTTTCCTCTGTTAGAGTTTTCCATGCTAAAACTTTTTAGCACCTTATCTATGTAAGTGGATTAGGATAAGTCAAGCAGTCTTTTTGATCTATCTTTATAGATCTTAATTCCTACAATATATATATTGCTTCTCTCAAATCTTTCATGGAGAATTACTTAGATAAACAAACTATAGTGGCGTGTAGCATTGGTATGTTATTTCCTATGAGTAATATGCCATCAACATATAGCACTCTAAAAATGATAACTTTCCTTTTTACTATTTTGTAGATACATGGATCATCAGGATTCTTTATGAAGCCAAATTCTTTAATTGCTTCTTTAAATTTGATATTCTAACTCTGTGAAGCTTGCTTCAGTCCATATCTTGACTTTCTTAGTCTGCATACTTATTTGGATTTGACTTGGACATAAGACTATTAGGTTGTTTCATGTACATTTCATCTTGTAAATTCCCATTGAGGAATAAAGTTTTTATATCCATCTGTCATATCTTATCATCATGATATGCAAAAAAACCAAGCATGATCCAAGTGGATTTTACCTTGGTAACTAGTGAAAAGGTTTCCTTCTAATCAATGCCCTTTACTTGATTATAACTTTTTGCCACTAACCTAGCTTTACATGTCTGTACATTGCCATCTACACTAGTCTTTCTCTTAAAGACCCATTCATACCATATGTGTTTTATCCCTTCAGTTGGATCAACCAAAGTCCATACATTAACTTCTGTGGTGTCCATTTTGAATCTTATGGATTCAAGCCATTTTTCATAGTCAATGTCAAATAATGCTTTTTCAAAATTGGTAGGTTCAATATCACAAGGTAAGTAATCTTGATCCATAAGAAATCTGTATCTTTCTAGAGCTTCATCTCTTGAGCTTTAGGTTGAGCATCTAATGCTTCAATCATAGGATCCAATTCCATTGAAATATCAATTTATGGTTCTTGAATTTCTTTAAGATCAATTTTGCTTCTACTAAACTCCTCTAATAAATACTTCTTTTCTAAGAAAGTTACATATTTTAAAATAAACACCTTTTGTTTAGTTAGGTGATAAAAGTAGTATTCATGTGACTCTTTTGGATACCCTACAAATTTACATTTGACTAATTTGCCTAAAAGCATGTCAGTTGTTGTCTACCTCACATTAGCTAGATAGCTTCAAATTTTGAGATAAAGAAAACACTAGTCTTTTACCATAGCACATCTCATATGGCATCTTATCCATGGATTTGGATGGAACCATATTTAGAAGATATGTGAAAACTTTTATGGCATATCATTAGAAAGATATCAAAAAGTCTGCCTCAGACATCATGGAACAAACCATGTCCAACAGGGTTTGATTTCTCTTTTTCGACACTCGATTATGTTATGGAGTTCTAGGTAGAGTCCATTGCGATAGAATACCATTTTGTCAAATGACCAAAAATTCCTGACTTAAGTATTCTTCGCTTCGATCAGATCAAAGAGCTAGAATACTTTTACTAGTTTGTTTGACTATTTTAGCCCTAAACGCTTTAAATGTATCAAAAGCTTTGGACTTGTACTTCATTAAATACACATATCTATATCTTAAGTAATCATCGGTAAAGGTAATGAAGTAAGAATACCCATGTCTAGCAATTATATTCATTGGTCTACATACATCTGTATGTATAAGGCCTAATAAATCACCAACCTTTTCACTTTTACCAATGAAAAGAGTCTTGGTCAACTTGCTAAGGGGACAACATTCACATGTTCGATATGATTTATAATCAAATTGGTCCAAAGAGCCTTGTTTGTGTAACTTGGCTACTCGAGTCTCATTGACATTTATATTGAGTAAAAGCATTTTTTGATTTCTCATTAGCTACTTGAGTCTCATTGAATGCCCAAGCCTACAATGCCAAGTATAGTTTTCTTATGGATTATTCATTTTAGCTTTCTTCACATTTATGTTGAGGAAAGGCATTTCAGCAACTAACACAAATAGCCTATCCTTTAATGAGGTCGATCCATAAACCACATCACTTTAGAATAATGGTGCAATTTTTACTTTTCATTCAAACTTTGAAACCATTATTCTTAGTGAGGTATGAAATTGGAATGATATTTCTTGATAATCTAGAATTAAAGACATTATTTTAGTTCCAAGAGCATGTCTATAGGCAATGATAAGGTTGTAAATGTGGCTTCCATTTTTGCTCTATTGCCCATTCTCAGAATCACCTCATTAGAGCCTAACTCCCTTATATTTTTCAACAGTCTTACGTCCTTAGATAAGTGTGATGCATAACTTGAATCAATTATCTAGGTAGTCCAATAAACAATGGAATAGTTCAACTCAATTATGTGAAGGTCCATAGCCTTCCTTTTATTATAACACTTCTTAATTTTACATACTAGTCTAAACATTTTAGGCATATGGCATCTAATCTGCCTCGTAATATAGTTATTATAATTACCATTACTAATAACCTAATATGAAATAAGTATTATTAGTTATTCATGTATTAAAGCAATGATGTCAATGTATTAAATCTTTATTAGTCTTCCAACTAATTTTTTGAAATAATAGCCCTCACTATTATTTGAAAATCTCTTCAAGATATTTCTAGTGGGTTGAAACCTCTTTCAACATGTTACAGTCTTAGGCATAGCCTAACAAATTGCAACAGGCCTATTTGGGTAGGCAACTTAATTTGCCAATAACAACCCTATGCAACTCCTAAATTAATTATGTGTCAACTTTTTACCTAAATGCATCATATGCATTTTGCCTAACCTTCGCATCTAACACTATGCAATCAAGTCCATGAGTATTCAGACAACATGGCATTAGTTGAATAAGACACATGAATTATAACTCAAGTAGTTCAAGTTGAAGGGACCTTGGGGATGTTAGAAATTATTAGGATGCCATAAAGATGAAAGACATTAGATATTTTTCATTAGTTTGAAGTGATTATTCATGTTTATATATTCAAGGTTTCATCATACCATTGCTATTCCACCCTTATTTAAATCAACATGTTAAAAAAATGCAAGCACAATTGGCTCATTGACTACTTATGTTTATACCGCTGTAATGTTGTATATAATAGATGTTTTATATGCAAAAAGATAACATTCTAAGGTAAGTAATTTAAATCAGTAGTCCATAGTCCATAAGGTTAGTGTGAGCAATTAACTCATGTTAAAACTATTATGTCCCCTAAATCCAATTGGGGAGATGGCTTGTCTTGGCCATTTGGAGCAGGTTGACTCTTAAGTAGAGACATAGATATATTTCCTAAAAGTGGTGATATATTGGACTATATCAAAGTGCAATAAATCCACTAATAAGTCTATTTATTTAGATTAGTTCACTAACATTCATTTTGTAATTGCCTTAACCCTGAGTAATTAATTGACTCCATGTATATAACTTATACACTTTGATGTTCCAAATGTTAAAGCCTCTTGAAGTAGTAAGCTACTAGACTGGTTCGTTAGGTTTATGACTTATACTCGATAAGAGTTTTATTTATGATATCGAATCATAGCTGCTATGAAGAGTTAAGGTTATCCTCTTAAAAGGCATTATAGGAGATAGTGAAAATGGACAAGGCTTTAGTCATTTGTTTATCAAATGATATGGTTGTTCACATATGGTGAGCAATCATTTTCACATATAGAGTATAATGGAACTTTAAGATAAAGTGATCAAGTAGGTAAAATAGACTTTAATCTTAAGTTGATCACGGATATCATAAGAGGGTGTTGCACAAAGTCATTAGACTCAAAGTTATTTATAAAGCTTACATGATATGGTATATAATTAGGAATGCAATCTAAGGTCTTTAGTGGTATGACTCCGAGATTAATAATTATATGATTAATTATTTGGTATAGAATAATTAATACATAGATTGCTAGAGCCTAATTATATATTTCTAATTGATCCCTCCACTAGCTCAACATAATTCCTTAATGAATGGTTATCAATTGAAAAATCCAAAGTCGAAGGATTCCCAATACGGTGAAGTGGTACACTGGATTCATTCGCTTTAACAGTGTAGGCATTCTCTTCAGTAAATTAATTAAAATGATTTTTTTGGTGTTATTTATTTAGTATATGTATTTAATTTTATTAAATATTTATTTAAAAAAGAATTAGTAATTTAAATTAATTATATTTATCTTTTGATAAATATAAGAATTAATATATATTAAATAGATATGAGAAATTAATTATTTGTATAATTAATTTAATATATATTCAGTCTTGTTTAAATATTTATTCGTAAAATAAATTTGAATAATATTATAAATAAATTAAGAAGAATTATTTTATTTATTTTATTTTATTTTGTGATTAAATTAGTTATTTTACTATCGTTAATTTTATTTTGATAATTAATGCATAATTATTCTATTTGAATAAAATTGTAATTATTTTATTTCGAATTAGAAATAATGTTAGAAAAAATTATCAAGCTAAATAAAATTAACAGTTTAATCAGAATTATTGGTATTCAGATTAAATAGGCTGAATTTCATAAAACAAATTTAAGCAAAAAATATATAGATATTTTTTTAGTTTGGCTGAAAATGTGGTGGGCACCCATATTAATGTTGGTGCCATATATTGGTCTTTATGAAAATGGTAAATAATTATTTTAATTAAAAAATTAAAATTTAGGCTACTTTGTTACCTGAAAAAAATAAGAAGCTTATACTCAGGGTTCTTTTTTAGATTTTGGCATCACGTCTAGAGGTTTTTAACACAACATCCTGTGATTCTAAACTTGGTGGCACAAGATGGTCAAAAAGGAAAATCAAGCCATAGAAATCTGAAGTTAATCGACACAAAGGGTGGCCACACACTCTACCAACTGGGAATTAGAGAATATTAGAAAAGGCAAGTTGGTTAAAGCTTTCACATAGATCTAGGAATTCTTGGATAGTATCTTTAGATCTGCAACTCTAGTACCTGATTATGAAGGTTTTACTGTATAAAACTACATGACTTAAAATGATCAGACTTAAAAATTTTAAAATTCCATTACTAAACTATTTTGTTTTTCCAATAGGGGAAAAACCTAACAAACCCGCGACCAAAACTTAGGTATCTTGTTATAATCTATTGCAAGTCATCTTTATCATGCAAAGCATGTGACTTAATATTTATGAGGGATTTCTTCATTTTAATTTATGTTATATTTAAGATCTCATCATATTTGCATGTATAGTATTTATAATATGGCACAAATAAATCTACTATCATGCGTACTACTTAGATAATTATGGACTACTTGTTGCTGGCTGTATGTATATGTTTGATAACATGTCATATAGAATAAGTGAATGCCATCCAAACTTGTATTGATCATAAATATTAAAAAACCTTATATGTTTTTAAAGTATTGAATGGGAGAGGGTTTTAAAGAAAACCTACGACCTCTATTGTTGATCCATATGTGAAAACATGGTAACACCTTGCGTGAGTTCTACCCTGACTATACCTCTTGATAGGTGGCCATTGGTATGCTAGATTGGATCTTTTATGTGAAGAACATACTTAGGCATGCTCTATTCAAGATCATCCCTCAATAACTTGAATAGCGTATAGACTGAGTTTCATACACAATGGTTATACACTCAAGACCGATTTAATAATAACCTCCCCTCAAAGCTGTGTTATTTAAACTAGCAGTTGAACAAGCGGTTGTTGACATATATCTTAACCTTAGAGGGTTTATAGCAATATATATTAATTTGATGGGATTCATGCTTTTGCCTATTTGTTTTATTATCACCTCTTAATGGCTTAAAGCAATAGATGCTGAAAATTACTATTGTAATGTTACATTTTTATAAGGTTTTTCATGTAGGAATATATATATCTATGCTTAATTCCTAAATATCTATTTTATATTTTCTTGGACATGATTGTAATGTTTCAAATATATTTATTTGCTTCGGTTCAAATTGTCATCTACACCTCTTATTCAAATTCTTACAAGTAACAAGTTGAATGGAGATAATTTTAAAGACTGGGAAAAAAATCTGCTAATTATTCTCAGCTGCGAGAAACAAAAGTTTGTACTTGACAAACACTGCCCACTTGAGCCTCTAAATGATCCACTAAATGGATAAGCCTTCCTACTTTACACTCATTGGAAGAGTCCAATGACATAGCACATTGTTATATGTTGGCCAGCACGTTAAATATTCTGTAAAAGCAATATAAGAACTATGTCACAGCTAGAAAAATCATGGATAACTTGGAGGACATGTTCAGAGGCATAGTCAAGTTGGCTCAACAGCCCTCAATTACAAGTTTAATATACTGTAAGCAAAAGGTAAGTACTTCGATAAATGATCATTTGTTCACATTATGGGAAACTTTGCTGAGGCTGCCAAAAATGGTGTTGAGTTGGAAAACAACACCCAATTTGAAATGGTTTTTAAAACTTTTTCTAGGGATGTTATGGGTTTTAGGGTCGCATATAATCTGAGAAGTAAAGGGTTAGGTAATGAGGGAGTTTTAGGCCTATAGGCTTATGCTCAATGATGGTAATGAACCTAAGGGAGAGGCAAATTTAGCTATTACTTCTAATTCTAGTTTTGAGAACAAAAACAAAAAACAAAATACTAAGAAACAAAGCTCTTCTAAGTCTTTTATTCTTCTTTCATCTGAAGGCAAGAAGGAAAAAAAAAAGAAGAAGAAGCTAAAGGACCCTAAATAGTTAAAGTGCTTTTATTGAGGAAAAGTTGGTCACTTCAAGAAGACTTGTAAGGAATTCCTAGCCTCTAAGGGCAAGAAAGGAAATGCATTTTTATGTTGATGCTTGTTTAGTGGAAGATTCAAAAGACACTTAGGTTATTGATTTTGGAGCTACTAATCATGTTTATGCTTCTTTGCAGGGGTTCAAGGAAATGAGAAGTTTACTTGACAAGAACCTCTCATTGAGAACTAATAGTAGGAGCATAAAGCTAGCTGAAGCAATGGGAGATATACATTTTTATTTTGATGAATTTAGATTTATTTTTATATTCCTAATTTTAAAAGGAACCTTATTTTGGTTGCTTGTTCAGTTAAATATTTTTATTCAGTCTCTTTTAGTAAAACAGTGGTGATTTGTGAAAACAATTCTTTTATCTGTTTTGTGCGAATGGGTGGTAATCTTTATTTGATCAAACAAAAGGTGTACTCATTATTTGACACTAAATTAATAAATAACTCTAAAAGGTTAAAAACTTATCACTCTAATAAGCTATACCTTTGGCATTTAAGACTTGGTCATATTAGCCAATAAAGGATTCAAAGATTAGTGAATGATGATCCATTAGAATCTCTAAAAGAAGTATGTTTTCCCTAATATGAATATTGTCTTGAAGGTGAAATGATCAAGTGGTCTTTTAGAGTAAAAGGTACAAGGGCCAAGTATCTTTTAGAAATTATGCACGTTATGGTCCTATGAACTTTAAAGTACGAGAAGGGTATGAGTACTATATATCTTTCATAGATGACAACTCAAGGTTTGGATATGTGTACCTGATACATCAAAAGAAAGAAACCTTTGACAAGTTCAAAGAGTATTGTGTAAAAATGGAAAGGTAATCATGTAAATCTATTAAAGACACTTTGATCTGATTGAGGTGGTGAACACCTCTCCAACGAATTTTAGGATACCTCATATAGAATGGGATTATATCCTAATTGACTACACTAAGTTTTCCAGGATAAAATGGTGTAGTTGAAAGAAGAAATTAGACCATATTAGATATGGTAGGGTCTATGATGAGCTATTTAGGGCTTCCAACATCTTTTTGGGGATATGCACTACAAATGGCATGTTACATTTTGATCCAAGTTCCAACCAAGTTTACTCCTAAGACTCCATACATGTTAGGGAAGGGTAAAAAACCCTTAAACATATGAGAAAATAAGGGTGCCGACACATGTATTGGATAAAGATACGAAGAAATTAGAATATTGTTTAGAATTGTGCATGTTTGTAGAGTATCCTAAACAAACAAAAGGAGGACTATTTTATAACCTAAAACAACAAAAATTAATTGTCTCAACCAATGCAACTTTCCTTGAGGAAAGTTACATTAATGACTTTAAACCTTAAATTAAAATGGTGCTCAAGAAGTTGTTAAGAGCTCTACAAATTTTAATCTTAGATCCTATTCCAAGTTCCATAGAAAGACTAGCAAATGATCAACCATCTAGGAAGCTTCATCATAATGAGAGGATTTCTAAGAAACCTATTTTTTTCATGTATAATGGTGAAATTTATTAGATTGAGGCCATGGAACATGAAAATAATCCCATAACCTATGATGAATCCATGAAGGATATTGATGCAAAACTCTGGGAAAAAGCTATAAATAGTGAGATGGATTCGATGCAATCCAACTCTTTCTGAAGGGATAAAACCCATTAATTGTAAATAGGCTTACAAGAAAAAGAGAAATGATGAAGGGACAGTCAAAACCTTTAAGGCTAGACTGGTAGCAAAGGGATATACACAAAAGGCTAGCGTCAGCTATGACAAAACCTTTTCACATGTTGTGATGCTAAAGTCCATTCTTATTCTTTTTTCCATTATTGTGGCTATTGATTACTAGATCTGGAAAATGGACATTAAAACTACATTGTTAAATGGACATCTTGATAAGAGCAGCTATATGGTGCAACTAGATGGTTTTGTATCAATGACTAGGAAGCAAAAGTTTGCAAGTTATTTAGATCCATTATAGACTATAGCTAGCCTCTCACTCATGGAACCAAAGATTTGATCAAGTGATCAAAGTCTTTGTATTTGAGCAAAACATTGATGAACCTTGTGTTTATAAACATATTAACGAAGGCAAAGTGGTATTTCTAGTCTTATATATCAATGACATACTACTCATTAGGAATGATGTAGGGAACTTATCGTCGGTCAAACTATGGTTATCTCAATAATTTGACATGAAGGATTTAAGGGAAGCTAATTATGTTCTAGGCATTCATCCTTTTAGATATCAAAAGTACAGAATGATAGTTTTGTCACAAGCTTCGTATGTAGATAAAATTGTCGAAAGGTATACAATGAAAGATGCCAATAAGGGTTTACAACCCTCTATGGCATGATTTTCTCTTTCATTGGATGATTTCTCTAAGACATCTAGAGAAAAAAAAACATGAAGAAAGGTCCTTATGTATCCTCTGTGGGTAGTCTCATGTATAATATGCTTTGCACACGTCTGGATATTTGTTGTGTGATTGGTATTATAAGTTAATATTAGTCGAATTCCAATAATAAGCATTGATAAGCCTTGAAACATATACTCAAGTATCTTAAGAGAACGAGGAACTATATGTTGGTATATTCTAAAAGGGAACTAACACCCATAGGATATACATATTCAAACTTCCAAACTTGTAGAGACTCAAGGAAATCGACTTTAGTATCTATATTTGACCTAGGAAGAGATGCCATTATGTGGAAGAATGGTAAGCAAACTTGTATGGCTAACTCCATAATAGAAGTCGAATATGTGGCTATCTTTAAAGCATCTAAGGAAGTGACTTGGCTTCGCTAATTCATTAGAGACCTTAAGGTAATTCTTTGTATAGATAGACCTATTACACTTTACTGTGATAATAGTGTGACAATAGCAAATACCAAGGAATCTAGACACATAGATGGGAGTACCATATAATAAGAGAGTTGGTGATGGATGAAGTTGTTAAAGTCAATAAAATCACATATGAGGATAACCTAGCTAATCCTTTTACTAAAACTCTAGTGGCTAGGAGTTTTGAAAGACACATGGAGTGTATAGGGATAAAACCATGACTCATTTACTCCCTTAGGGCAAGTGAGAGATTGTTAGAAATTATTAGGAATGCTTTAAGGATGAAAGACATTATGATGTATTTCCCTAGTTTGAACTGATTATTCATATTTATATATTCGAGATTTCATTATATCATTGCTATTCCTTCATTATCTAAATTTACATGTTAAAGTAAATGTAAACAAATGTGGCTCATTAACTACTTATGTTTATAACATTAGAATATTGCATACAGTGGATGTTTTATATGTAGGAAGACAACATTCTAAGTTAAGTAGTATAAATCAATAGTCTATATTTTATAGGGTTAATATGAGCAATTAACTTATGTTAAGACTATTATGTCCTCTAAATCCAATTAGGGAGATAACTTGTCTTGGTCATCTATAGTAGGTTGAAACTTAAGTAGAGACATAGATATATTGCCTAAAAGTGGTGATATATTTGAGTGGACCAAAATGCAATTAATCCATTAATGAGTCTATTTACATAATTAATTCACTTTTGATGTTCAATGTATAATTACATTAATCTTAAGTAAGTAATTGACTCCATGTGTATAACTTATATACTTTGACATTCCAAAGGCTAAAGAGTCTCGAAGTAGTATGCTACTAGATCGGTTCTGGGTATATGACTTATACTCAGCTTTACTCGTAGATAAGGAATCATAGGTCCTATGAAGAGTTTAGATTATCCTCTTAAAAGCCATTATATAGGATAGCGAAAATGGATGAGGCTTCAGTCATTTGTTTATCAAACGGTAGAGTTGTTCACATATAATGAACATCATTTTTGCATATAGAAAAAAATAAAACTTTAAGATAAAGTGATAAAGTGATAAATTAGATAAAGTGAACTTTGACTTTAAGTTGATCATGGATATTATATGGGGGTGTTACACAAATGATGAGGTCATTGGACTAAAAGCTATTTATAAAGCTTATGTGATACGGTATATAATTGGGAGTACAATCTCAGGTTTCTAGTGGTATGACTCTTAGATTAATAATTATGTAATTAAGTATTCAGTATAGAATAACTAAGGCATAGATTATTGGAGCCTAAATATATATGTCCAACTAATCCCTCCACTAGCTCAATATAATTCCTTAACGGATGGTTATCGAATGGAAAACCTAAAGTCAGATGATTCTCAATATAGTAAAGTAGAACACCGAATTTAGTTGCTTTAAAAATGTGGGCGTTTTCTTCAATAAATAAATGAAATTTTTTTTGTTTTATTTATTTAGAATATATATTTAATTTGATTAAATATTTATTCAAACAAGAATTAGTAATTTAAATTAATTATATTTATCTTTTGATAAATATAAGAATTAATTTATATTAAACAAATATTGAAAATTAATTCTATTAAGTCTTGTTTACATATTTATTTATAAATTAAATATGAATAATATTCTAAATAAATTAAGAATAATTATTTTATTTATTTAATTTTAGTTTGTGATTAAATTAATTATTTTATCATGGTTAATTTTATTTTGGTAATTAGTACATAATTATTCTATTCAAATAAAATTAGCATGATTTTATTTCGATTTAGAATTGAAGTTATGAAAAATTATCAGGTTAAATAAAATTAAAACTTTAGTCAGAATTAATTAGTATTCAGATTGAACAGGCTAAATTCTATAAATTAAATTTACGCCAAAAATACATAGTTTTTTTGGCTTGGTCAAAAATGTATTGGCACCCATATTAGGATTCGTGCAACATATAGGGCTTTATGGAAATACTAAAATAATTATTTTAATCAAAAAAATTAAAATTAGGATTACTTTGTTACCTGATATAAATAAGAGGCTTATGCCTAGGATTTTTCTTTTGACTTTGGCACCACACCTAGAAGTTTCTAATGACAACATCCCATGATTCTAAATCTTGTGGCATATGGTGGTCAAAAAGGAGAATCAAGCAGTACAAAATCTGAAGTTGATCGAGACAAAGAGTGCCCACACACTCTACCATCTGAGAATTGGAGAATAGTGAAAGAGGCTAATTGGTTGAAGCTTTCACATGGATTTTAGAATTCTTGGACGGCATCTTTAGATCTATAATCAGGTACTTGATTATGAAGGTTTTATTGTATATGACTACATGATTTAAAATGATCAAATTTAAATACTCCAAATTTCCACTACTAAGCTCTTTTGTTTTTCCAATAGGGAATAGCCAAACAAAACCCGTAACCAGAACTTGGGTATCTTGTTATAATCTAATGGAAGTCATCTTTATCATGAGAAGCATGTGACTCAATATTAATAAGGTATTTCTTTATTTTATTTTATCTTATATTTAAGGTCTTATCATATTTACATGCACAGTATTTATAATATGGCATAAAATAAATCTACTATCATGCATACTACTTGGATGATTATGGACTATCTAATCCAATTTCCTTAAGCCATCATTGGTTAATTCCAAGATGACTACATACAATACAGACATGTTTTTGTAAGCTTTTTGCAATCTTTCAGGCTTTATAGTGCTTTTGTTTAGACCTCCATCTTCGAGTTACAAAATCTTTCCCAACTAACCCTAATTTTACACTTTTGTAATCTAATTACATTTGTAATAAAGAAACCTCAAGTTAAATTTAAGGAGAATTAGGCGAGAAAAGAATTTACAACCTTAGAGAAAATAGAGATAAGGTAGTGTTTGCAAACCATATCTAAAATAATTATGCATCCATAAACAATTAACTATACATCCATAACAATTATGAATATATATATATATATATATAAACATGCGTTTTAAATTCAAGCTACCAATTTTTTATGCTTAAATAATTGATCCAAATTTAATTTAATTGAGAAAACAATTTCCATAAGCAATTAACTATACATCCACAACAATTATGAATATATATATATAAACATGTGTTTTAAATCAAGCTACCAATTTTTTATGCTTAAATAATTGATCCATATTTAATTTAATTGAGAAAATAACTTGCTTACATTATTAACATTTATTCTAATCATATTAGAATAAATCCTATTCCAAATAGGATTAATCATTGAAATTAAACATTTTTTTCAATTAATCAAATTAATTAAATTCGAATTTTGTGCTTCTTATATTATCCAATTTATATCTTAAACAATTTAAGAAAAACAATATAATTGGATAATTAGGTGTTTGATGATTCATAAGAGTTTTAATTGGATTCAACCTCTAAGAGGTGTATCGCCAGCCATGGTAACTTCTAGCGTTAGTTTTTTTTTCATTTTAATTTAATTTTAGTTTTAATTTAATCTGATCATATAAAATTTTAAATCTCAAGACAATTAAAATTTAAAGAGGATTGAGTTGGCATAAACTTGGAAGAATTATAGTCTATTAGGATTCTATCTAATAGGTGGCCACCTTAGCCATCCGACTCCAATTCAAATACTATAGTTTTCCTTCTACTAAACCTTTGAAAATATAGCAAACTTACAGCAACTTTTTGCTATCATTAATGATGCACCAAGATCCAAGAAAGAAGACAAGATGCCATAAGCTTTAAACACTCCTAGTGCACCTATTTTAAGCTAGAATTGAAATGTTTTCAACTGTGATTTTAACATGATTTCTCCATAAAGTATTACAAACTTTTCAAGACACTTTCAAGGTAGAAAAACAAGGAAAAAATAGAGAGCAAGGCTGCCTAAGAAATTGACCATATCAAAACACCAAAAAAAAGCCAACCTAGCACTGGTCAATAGCAAATTGCCAATCAATGCCTCTAATATCAATTTAATTAATCAAATCATATTTTTTAACTAATTAAAATTGAAAAATAAATGTGAATTAGTTTGTTGGAAATTTAAAAATAAAATGGAAACAATTTTTTTAACTTTTAAATTCAAGAATGGATCAAGATAACATTAAAACAACAAAATCTTTAATTGGTAACAACTAAAACACAAAATTAATCAAATTGATTCAAAAAGGCATTGATACCACTTGTAAGTAGTCTTAAGACAGCAAGTAATCGAATTAAAAAAAATTTATAGCATAACTTATAAACATGGTAACATAATAATAAAGATAATCCGAGACTCCCTAAATAGGATTGTATTACATGATTTTGAGTAATCTTTAAGATAAAAAAACATAAAGATCTATTCAAAATTAAAATATATCTCAATCTTGAGAAGACTTTCAGTAATTTCATGACCCAATGCCCACTTTCCACACAAGTGACCCAAAAACTTTATAAGGAAGAAACTTTGTCGTCGGGAGCCATGCTAGCAGCTTAGGTTTCAATAAACCTTCCCTTGCACTTAGAAAGCCTTGATTCAATAATCAAAATGAAAAAGAAAATGATTTTTTTCTCTAAGAAGAGCCAAGATTGAATAATCCCTCCTCAAAAAAGTTGAGAGAAAATGCAAACTATAATTTTTGGAGTCTTTTGGCTAATTTTTTATGTGTAATCACATGTACATAGGATGGCAAACATAGGCTTATATAGGCTAGGGTTTAAAATTTTAATTTTTGATATATTGCAATTTTGCCTCTAGCCTATACGAACTTATTCAAATTGGGACTAAGTAACTATTACTTATATTAGACATGTAAGCGTAGTCTCAATTTAATTTCTACTAATCAACCTTATCCGTGTAACCCATTTAGCCCTCATCATAATGGAAATAAATATAAAATAGCCTAACTAAGAATATTTTAAATTTCTAAACTAAGATTGGCATCTAGTAAAGCATCATAGCTACCCAACATGCAAGGAGTGTCAATATTGATTTTGACAAGCTCTTCAGTGTTTAGTATCTCAATGAAATAAATATCCTTTTATCATATATCTAAAAATTAGCAAGAGCATGGTTCATTGTCTACTCTTAGCCTATTCCACATTAGTATGCAAACCTATGGGTTACGTCTATACTCAATATTGCCTTGGCCAAGGACTTTGAGTTAACAAGGACCAAGTACATGTGAAATATGTCATCTTATATCACTTGGGGTGATAAATCCTCTCTAGACCACTCATTTGATTCATGCCATACCTAAAACCACCTTACCATAAAGATCCATCTATTGTGGAACCATTCCTAATGGAATCAAAACATGACACTACTCATATGAGATGACCTAGTGTCATAAGTCTAAAGATCATTTACACTACTGACACATGAGAGTATTTTTGTAAACACTTGAGTGAAATACCAAATGAAACTCTTATAGCGAGCCATGTTTAGTGAACTTGTTACAAAACAAGCACCCATATGATGTCCTCAAGTATCGTTATACTTCAACTTATGAGATTAGTTGCATATATCCTATGCATAGAGGCTTACATATGCCAATCTTTGTGTATTGTTAATAGCCTATCTTGACAATGCAATGACCATGAACGTTTTAGAAACAGGGCTTTGAAGCATAATTAAGAGACTTAAAGGAAAATCAAACTTGTCTAAATTTCAAAGAAATTCATGTTTCATACAAACTAATCTACTCATACCTAGGAACATGGGGCATCTATCCTATCTGTTATGAAATTCTTAGGGGAAAAAATAGATTATCATCCAAGAAATTTTCCGAAAAAAGATAATTAGCCTTTAAAAGATTTAAACATCACATGTTTTAACCTAGATGTTTTAAACAAAATACATTTTTCATCAGAAACAATTATTTTGAAAAGCTTTAAAAGGTGTCTGAAAAGAGACAAGGGCTCTTCTAATTAAAGAGCACCAAATTAAGATAAATCCTAACTTGGGGAAAAAATAAAGTGAAATAAAAATTTGACAAGAGAATTTGAAACTCATCAAGGTAAGATGGTGACAAAAGACTGGAAAAGGAGTGATCTTTCCTAGAGCATGGAAGGATCAAGTAATGTTTCAATTTTTGCATCATCCAGACATGTGCTTCATTTGAATCTTGATATTTCCAATCATTTGCACCATTTAGGTGGTATTGGCATTTGCGTCATTTCTCATGCATGTATATTTTCATTGATACTTGTATTTGTATCATTTCATGAACATTTGTATCATTTTTAACAATAGCAATTTGCACATGTTCATTACTTGATTTCTTTGAACCTTGTCATCATTTTATGATTATCGCATTATCATACCTGCTTAAGTAATTATAATGACATCAATCATTGATTAATCACATAAAAACAAATCTTTGGTAGTGAAATTTGAAGCATTTAAGAATTTTTTTAAATAAATCTTCGATGGTGAAATTTGAAGCACTAAAGAGTTTGTTTAAGAACAAGTCTTTGGTGGTGAAATCCTATATAAAAGAGTTTATTTAAAAACAAATCTTTGGTGGTAGAATCCAAAGCATTTAAGAAATTTTGTTTCAAAATAAGTTTTCAATATCATTTAAAAGAATTTGTTTAAAAACAAATCTTAGGTGGTGAAATCTAAAGCATTTGTTTCAAAATAAGTTTTTAGTGGTGAAATCTAAAGCATTTAAAAGAGTTTATTTAAAAACAGATCTTTGATGGTGAAATTCAAAGCATTTTAAAGAGTTCTTAAAATCTTTGATGCCATATCCAAAGTTTCTAATGGTGGCAACCGAAATAATTTTCAGAGACTCTGATGTCATATCAAAATCTTTTAGTAATAGTTATTGAACTTATTTCCTTTTTGCAAGTCAAAACATATCCCTGATGTGAAAAAAAAGGCAAATGCTTTTAGATAATTCCCTAAAAAGAAGATTAAAGATAGATATAGACTCCTTTGACAAAATAAAGCAAAATATCTATGACATTTTTTTAAGATACCTTCGACTTCAAGAAAAGACCGCAGGCTTATCTCACCTAATGAGACCCAAATATTTGTTTCATTTCCTAAAAAATACCTTAACTCCAAAATAGGCTAGATTAGAGATTATCCATAATGATTAATGACAAAATTTATAAATCAAAAAGTATAATGAAAGTTTATCATATTCATTCGACATACGTTGCATTCAATGATTTGTAGATTAAAAGCTGAGCATGATATTAGAGAAAAATAACAATCATTCAGCATGATGACTTCCTAAAAAATGAAAGGTAAATCTCACATCATTTCAAACATACCAAATATTAGATCTTGACAACCCATCCGACTTAGGTTCTGCCCTAGTCACCCTTAGTTGACTATTATGATTTTGCCATGGTCAACCCATCCGACTCAAGTTCTTCTCTGGTCACCCTCAGTTGACTATTATGGTTTCACCTTGGTTAATCAATCTAACTTAGATTTTGCCCTAGTTATCTTTAGTGGACTATTGTGGTTTCATCTTGGTCAACCCATCTAACTTAGATTCTACCTTCATCACCCTTAATTGACTCCTATGGTTTTGCCCTAGTTAACCCATTTGGCTTAGGTTCCGTCTTAGTCACCTTTAGTTGACTATTATGGTTTTGCCTTGGTTAACCCATCTAACTTAGGATCTGCCTCAATCACCCTTAGTTGACTATTATCGCTTTGCCCTGGTCAACCCATCCAACTTAGAATTTACCTCAATCACCCTTAGTTGACTACTATGGTTTAGCCCTGGTCAACTCATTTGTCTTTGGTTCTACCCTAGTCACACCTAGTTAACTATTATGGTTTTGCCCTGGTTAATCCATCCAACATAGGTTTTGCCCAAATCATCCTTAGTTAGCAACTATGGTTTCACCCTGATCAACCTATCAGACTTTGGCTCTACCTTAGCTAACTCTTTAAACCGAAGTCTCGCCCTAGACCAATGGTTTCTTTTCTATTTTTTAAATGTACATGTTTTTAGTTGTTTTAAAACTTTACAGTCTAAACAAAATTATGTCTATTTGGTTTTTGTCCTGTTACTAATTCTTAGCAATAGTTAAAGAGGGGAAGCAGTAGACACTTAATTCCATCCAGGCTTATTTTTATGATAGTCCTAAATATCTGAGAATGAGAACCTAGCGATCGCCTCAGTGGACATTGACTTCCTCCGAGGGATTAGGCATTTTCAAAACCTATTTGGTTATAACAAAACGGCACATGCATGTGACAGAAAAATGTAGTTTTAAGGGTCAAAAAGAATAAATATCGGATAAAAAAGATAAATATTCAAGAGAAAAAATAGTTTTTAAATATTTTTTTAATAAATTTTGAAATTTGTTTTGGCAAATGATGTCATGATTGATTTTCTAATTTTTAAGAACTTTTTGAGAATTTTTCAGGAAATTTTAGGAAATAAAAAATATTCAACAAAAAATCTATATTGGCATTTTATACCCAGGTGTCAAGTCAAATTTATTATTTAAAATTGAATTTTTTTAGTATCGTGAGTGTTACGCTCATGAATTTTTTTTTGGTAAAATTTATCCGAATTTTACGTTTTCATCTTATTAATATTTAGAATAATATTTTGAGTTCAATTCATTTTTATAAATTTGAAAGTATTTTTGAAATTTTCTTGTTTCCAAAATACAGAGTTTTCTACCCTATAAATTTTTCAATAAAATTTAATGTTTAGAACTTTTAAAATTCTTCCAATACATTCATTAAATTCATATTATTTCAGTTTTTAAAACTCTAATTTCTTTTATGAATTTTCCATTTATATATATCAATTTTCTTTTGTAAGGATTTTCTTGTTAAATTTTATGAGTTTGGGATTTCCAATCAAGATTTATTTATTATTCTGATTTATTTCTTTCATTTCCAAAATTTTGTTTATGTTGATTAATTTTAATTTTGTTTTAATGGAATTTTAATTCTGGAATTTTACAAGCCAGTTTCATGGAAAATAGTTTAATTCAATTCCAATTTTCCTCTAACCAATTTAGTTTGATTTTAACTATGCCATTAGATGATCTTATCTTGATAATTTTTGAAATGATGAGTCATATATGATAACTAGGCTATAAATACATAGTCATTTAATTAATCCTTATCTCACTTTACAAATACCCATAAAAAATTTAACAAAAATCATTACAAAAATAAATAAATAAATAAATTGATTTTCATCCAAGGGGATTTTTCAACCCTCTTGGCCGAACCTCTCCTTATAAATAGGGGGAGATATTTCATGTAAAAGGATTGGTTTTTCATGAAATAAAGCACTAAAAACAGTAAGTTTTCTAAGTTTTAAAGCTTTTTAAGGTAGATTCTCTTCTAAAAGTTTCAATTTTTGTTCATTTCATGCACGCTTCTTCCTTGTAATGAGCCTTTTAATGCCTTGAGCTGATGGATTTTGATCCATGTTAAAGGCCAACTTTAAAGGCTATGATCAATCTTTTGTATTTGAGTTTTGTTGGTCATAGTTTATTTTTTATCATAAAAATGTATGTTTGACTGTGAGAATAATGTTATGATATTATGAATACTATTTTATGCTATTTTTCTTGGTTTTTTCATGATTGATTGTTGTTATAGTGTTCACATGTTTATATCTCATGATTTTTATGCATGATGAGGATGATGTGAGCTTGGTAGAAATAAGGATATAAGTTGATATTCATGATATCATGTTGTAAAAATATTTTTTTCTTGTTTATTGATGCTGACCGAATTTGATGATGATTGTTAAGTGAATTTTCATGCTTGATTTCATGATATTTTGCACTAATTTGTTATGTTTAAAAGTTGTAGGGATCAAAAAATAATTTTCCAATTTTTTTAAAGGTCTTGGAAAGATGTCCCTAAGGTTGGCCGAACTTAGCAAAGGCTTATTTGTGAATTTGTGATTTTTAGGCTATTTTATAAATATGGAGAGTTTAGAGATTAAATTGTAAATTTCAAAAAATTGTTTTGATAATTTTTCATGCTTGGCTAAATGTTTGGTAAACTTTTGTTTTCTATGTATTCTTAGCATGATTAAATGCAAATCATACATTTTTAATCTTTTTGCTGCCATTTTGAAATTTTAAAAAGTTTAACGATTTATTTGCAAATGATGTAATAAATTGTTTCGAGGCTAAAGGTACTTGGCTCAACCTTCCTTATGCATCTTGGTATGATTTTCATGTTGATTTGGATATATTTGATGCTTGATTTTGAGTTTGATATCATGTAGGGACCATTATGTAAAGTTAGGAAAATTTAAGGTCCATTAAGTAAAGCCTTGCATGCTAGGGTTAAAATGGTCATTTCTCACATAAAATCACCCATTTATGATGTCCAAGACATTTTAGGAATATTTTTAACATTTTTCCAGTCCTCCGATGAGGTGTAGAAAATATTAAGACCATTCTTATTCTCCTAATTCTTTGGTTAGGTACAAAATATAATTTTAAAAAATTTAGAGACCTATCAGCAATTTTTGCATTTATGCCATATTTGATATTTCGTATACCCATTTAGGGTATAAGTATTATTTTCAAGTCCTCTAAGTTATTCAAATGCTTTCATGTCGAAGATATATCTTAAGGGTATTTTGGTAATTTCTTTAAAATTCAGTCTTATGTGATTATTAGGATCATTTCATGTCAAAAATACATATTAGGGATAGGATCATCCTTTTTCTTATTATTTTTGAGTCTTCTAGGTTATCGAAATACTTTCATGTTGAAGGTACATCTTAGGGTTATTTTAGTAATTTACCTTGAAACCAAGCCTTATATGATTACTAGGATACTTTCATGTCGAAGGTACACATTTAGGAATAGGTTTGCTTTTTTGTGATGTTATCAAGTCTTTTAAGGTTACTGGGATACTTTCACATCAAAGGAATACCTTAGGGGTATTTTGGTTTATCATAAAGTCAAGTCCTTTAGGGTTACTAGGATGTTTTCATAATGTAAGTGTACTTTAGAGGACAATTTGGTCACTTCAGATCTTTAGAGTTGAGTTTAGTATTTTTTTTCAAAACTGAGTCTTAAGAAAATTTTTATATAAAATTAAAATTTTTTAAAATTAAGGCAATATCTCCAAATTAAAATAGTACTTGGAATGTCTCTCATAATATAAGAGGGATTCTATGGATTATTTAATAATGAGATATCTTTTTCAAAATGAAAGTTGGGATTTTTTAAATTTCATGAAACAAAACATCTCATCTTTCTCCTGTCCTCTAGTAGGATACATGAGATATTTTGATTTTTAAATAAAACCTTTCATAATGCTCCAATCTTCTAATTAGGCATGGAAGATATTTTGACCTTCGTATTCTGCTTAACCTCTAGTAAGGTATGAAAGATATTTTTGTTTTCAAAAAAAAAATTAAAAATTCGATTTGCTCATATAGAATAATAAATTATTTTATGAAAATTTTAAAATATGGGAATCATAATTAAATATTAGATAATGAAACTAAATAATAATCAAATTTTAAATTAACATATAATTAATAAGGTATCGATTACTAGGCATCATGAGAGGGATCAATCCTTACTCGTGATTGTAACCAACTCTTGAACCCTCTCATACTTTGGTATTACATAGACCTCATAGTTTGTTTTCAAGGGTTTCGTAACCCTTCAGATATGAACTTCGGTAGGTGACCAATCTCACCTAGCCAAAATAGATTGGTGGCGACTCAAAGATAAGTAACAACAATTTAGAGTTAAGTCAGGTAAGTGATTCACCTCAATAAGTCACTTCCTAAAAACAAATATATATATATATATATATATAAAATAATAATATATGGGCCCTAAGAATAAAACAATAATGATATATAGATACATCCATATAGGAACAAGAGTTACACCTGCCTTTTAAGTCGAGTTAGTTAGGATTCGTATCTGAGCCACGTTGCGACACTATGTATGCTATATCTGGTCTTGTGCAAATCATGAGATACATGAGACTACCAATGTCATGAATATTCAACTTGAGATATCACGTCACTAGTATTCTTCGTTTAATGTACATTAACATCGACGGGTGTTTTAGCCACATTGGTATCATTCTTATTAAATTTCTCAACGATCATATTCACATTATGATCCTGAGTCAGTATCAAGCCATTTTGTGATTTAGAAATTTTAAGACCTCTGCTAAACTCATGTCTTTCATGTCAAATTTACTGGTCAGCCATGCTTTGGTAGGTTTAATTATCTCATCATTATTGTCTATGATTAACATATCATCTATATATAGATAAAAAATGACATACCCCTTATGTGTATTCTTCATGTATACATATTTATTGCATTCATTAATATGAAAACCCATTTGACAACATAGTACCCATTTGATAGCATAATATTGTCAAATTTATGATGTCATTTTTTTAGTGCTTGTTTTAAACCATATAATGATTTAGCAAGCTTGCACACCTTCTTTTCCTGTCCTAAAAGCTTAGACCTTTTGGTTTGTTCCATGCAGATTTCTTCATTGAAGTATCCATTCAAGAAAGCCATCTTAAAATCAATTTGATGTCTTGAGATCTTTAAGAGCTGCTATAGTTATTAACATTCAAATGAATGTTATTCTCGAAACTGGTGAGTATGTGTCAAAGTAATTAAGCCTTTCCTTTAACTTGTATCTCTTTATTATAAGTCAGGCTTTATATTTATCTATAGATCTATCTGCCTTTATTTTCCTCTTAAATATCCATTTGGATCCCAAAAACTTATGCCCGTGAAGAAGATCCACCAGTTCCCATGTATGCTTTTGCATGATGGACTCTATTTCACTGTTAATGGCCTCTTTCTAGAATGGTGCTTTTGAAGATGATATAACCTTTTTAAAAGTTAGAATTTCATTTTCTAACAAATAAATTAGAAAATTCAAATAGTAAATAGTTGGTACTTTAGCTCGCTTTTTCTTTTAGGGTTTGACTTGTTCCTCCTTATTCTTTTATGAATCACTACTCGAGTCCTCATGAGCTCTCTTAGTAGTCTTGTTTTCTTGTGTTTCTTTGTATAGAAATACGTCCAAAAAAATAAAGCATTTCTCAATTCAATGATGTAATGTGAATGTCAGGAATGGTCGACTTATACACAAGAAAATGATAAGCCACACTATTATTTACGTATCCAGTGAATATGCAATCTATAATCTTAAGCTCAATTTCAACCATTTTAGGTGGAGTAATTACTACCTTAGTAGGACATGCCCACACTTTCGTGTAATTATAAGATGGTTTTTGACCCTTTCATAACTCATACAATGTCTTATCTAATATCTTATAGGGTATTTTATTTAAAATATAATTTGTTGTTTAGAGCAAGGGAGCAAGTTCTGAGGTAACCCCAAACTTATCAATAAAGCGTTCATCATGTCTCTCAATGTGCAGTTCTTGCATTTCGCAATACCGTTTTGTTAAGCTAAATAAGGAGCAGTTGTTTGATGGATAATTCCATGTTCTTTGCAAAATTCATTAAATAATGGATCACATACACCACCTCGATCGCTCCTTATCTTTTTAATTTTCTTGCTTAGTTGATTTTCAACCTCTGTTTTAAAGTGCTTGAAACCTTCTAAGGCCTCATCTTAGAAAAAAAATATATTACCATGTGAATGAACAGCAATAAAGCAATAAGCTAACATGAATTTCAATGCTGGAATGAAAAGTAATAAAGCAATTTTAGTACCACCAAAGTTGGTTCCAATGGCTAAGAATCGATTCCCCTTTTTTAACCATAAAAATAATATATAAATATAATATTCAATTGATTGACAAACGATACAATCAACGCAAAATGGGTTGCTAGAAAAAAATCACAATTATGTATTTTTAGCAAAACAATTACTAGATAGAACAAAAAAAATAAAGAGATAGTATCAAAACCACAACAAAATAGCATAATTGAAAATCAGTGCAAGCATAATACAATATGCATAAACAGATTTAAACATAGTTAGGACAAATAGAATTTAACCCATACTAACAAAATAGATTTAGATATACAATCGAGACAATATGAAACACGTAAACAGATTCTAAATAGTATTATCGAAGATCAGTATTCAGATAATTAAATATATTGAACATGATAGAATTGACAAAAATAGTATATTATATATACCATAAACTTCTTGCACTATTGGAGATAATCTATATAAAAAATACTATAAACACATAAACTTGTTAAATGATGTTGCTCCGAATTAAAATAAATATTAAAAATGAAATTACACAAAAATATATTTTACCGAAAAAGGAAAAAATTTGAAGAATGAAATTTGACTGACTTAAGTTTTTCAACCTTTGACCTTAATATGTTTATTGCCAGCCCAATGTGCTCGACAAATTCTGCAATACATCTCCCAAGCCTCCTCAATCTTATTATCGATCAATAGCATGTTCAAGTGGTAGCATGACAAACCAAAAAAAATGAGATGAATTTTCTATCTTCAAGATGACGTAGCACACAAAGTTGCAGAGTTGGATGAAAAGAAATTTTTTTTTTTTCCCAAATTAGCTCCTAAATTTCACCCAATGTTGACTTCCTTAAATTAAGACAGTTTTCATCCTAGTTAATTACATTTAAATAAGACCATTTTTCGACTCAATTACAAAACAAATGTTTTAAAAAATTAAAATCAAAATTAAAACAAAATAGCTAAGATAAATTTTTAAAATCTAAAAGCAAACCAAAATTGTTAGGATATTTTATCAGATAATGGTTCAATTTGGCTGAATTAAACTAGTTGGGTTCTAAAAAGATAAGGTCTCTTCGATCTTAAATCCAAGTCCAAGTCCAAGCCCAAACCTAGGACTAGGCCTGGCTTTGCAATGGTGATACATGTGTGTGGCAAAACCTCATGTGGACCTCCAACCTTAAACCCAAAAGCTTGGGTATCTCTTAGGGCCCAGCCCTACCTTGGAACCAAGCTTATATATATCAGTTACACAAGCTTTAAGTATTTCATGTGGGCTTGTACACCACCTAACACTAACCAAGTTCTTTCTCTTCAAGTGGATATTATATGAGCAATTTCTCATTCACCTCGACTATTAATCGTGTATATTAAACTCACATTGTGCATCTTGATATGACATCAACGTATACCACATGACCAACTTTGTATATGTACACGTATTTCATATTTATAAACTATTAAAGTTTCATTGATATACAACATTCCTATCATCGGTTTTGGGTCGGGCAAAGTTGATTCCAAAAGGGCTCAAACAAAATTAGGTGTCTACAAGTAATATAATTGTACTAGTCTTGTACGTAAAATTTTGAATCAATCTAATATCAAAATCATGTCAATTTAGAATGTTGTTTTTCTATATATGTTTAATAGTTGAAATTTTTTTACATAAAAAATATAATTAGAAATTTTTAATTTGCTCAAAATTTGATTTGTACGATATACATGAGTAAAATGTCAAATACACTTATCGGATTAAACAAATATAAACCAAATAAAAATTTATAAAATTATATAAAACTAAATTAATCTCATTCTAATTTATTAGATCCCACTTTAATAATATATTATCTTCTAATTATTTTCAAGCTAGCTTTTGTTCTTGTTTTTTTTCCTTTTGAAAATAGTCTATATCAATTCGTAATGTATTCTGGCTATTGGCTTGAATCAATTTGAAATTAAAATATATCAACATGCTTTAGTTATTATTTATTGAGAAATAACAAAAATTTTACTTTTCTAATATTTTTTTCTTTAACAAAAAGTTAAGCAAGAATTTGACCTTTTTTCTTCTCTTTTTTTTTTTTTTGCACAAAAGGCATTTCATGTTGTAGTAAGTTACGGGTTCTCTTTGTTATGTTAGTTAATAAGGGAGACATAACCATTCTAACATGATTATGATAATTTCTTTCCCAACCTTCTTTTTTGAAAATGATCATGTAGTTTGAAGATTTATTTGTTGGGGAATGATACTTTTTTGTTATGATGTATTTTCTAATTAAATTGAAATTAAATCATTTTTCATGGTTTCGACATAAACTAGTCCATCTATCGCATTAGATCAGATTGGATAGTGAAAATATTTATTTGCCTAAAAGTCTTGTTCGGCCCAAAAAAATGTTTTACTACTAATAATATATTTAAAATGTTTTAAATATAATTTTTATATTAATATTTACATTTTATGACTAATTTTAAAAAATATTTTTATTAAGTAAATAATAATTCATATCAGACCGGATTAAAAATACCCTTTTCATACTTAGCCTAATTTGGATTGAACCTATCTTATCACATAAATAGTCCAACCCTTAGATTGGTCTACTTGAATGACTTCACCAACCATCTTGCTATATCTTAACTAAACATCTTGCAATATGGAAAAAAAAACCATTTTTAAAATTATTTAAAGAAAAGATTTGTTCCAAATAAAACTAGAAGAGAGGATATTGTATAAAACTTGCAATGTCATTTATTGTATTTAAAAATTTTAAACACTACTTTTCATATTTATTAAAACCCCCAATGCAAATAAAAGAGCACTTAATTGTTCGTTGCTTGAGTATTAAGGAATCAAATATTATTTGCTAATATTGTGCATTGACTAAGATAACAGTAATTTTTGGTGTAGAGAGTTCATAGCCAGATTATGGTTTAAAAATTCTTTATTTCCTTACCTAGGCTTGCGCTGTATCGAGCTTAGTCTGACCATAAAGTTTGTTTATTATTCAAAATAATATTAAAAATTATTTTGGTTTAATATTTATAATTAAATTCAAATTAAAATTTTATTACTTGAATGGTAATTTGGATCGAATTGGTTTAGATTAAAAAAACTTATACCTAGGCCCAACCTAATATGAATTGAGTTAGAATGGTTTATTCAGTCCATAAATAATTCTAATCAAGATGGACTATATCTTACCAACTTATATGCTTATTATTATTATCCGTTCATTATTTAACTATTATTTTGTTATTAAAATAATAAAATATTTTTATCATATTGAGATTTTATTATTTTAAATGATTTATAAATTATAAAATAATTTAATCACATCAAATTTATATTTAAAAATTTATGCTCAAAATTAACTCAAGTTGGATATAGATAAGACCCATTGTTATGCAATTAATATCCATATAAAGTAAGAGATTCTGAAGGATGATATATGAAAACAATAATAAAAAATATTTTCTTTACCTTGAATTTAATAATATTGAGACAAATATCATTTTCAAAACTTTTTAAAGAGTTTTAAAAATAACTTTTAGAGATAATTTTTCATATTTTAAAAATAATTATTGACCATCTTTAATTTTTTTTATATATTACTAAAATCCTAGCATCTTAGAATAAAGTTAGGAAATATTTTAAAAAAATTGATCGGAAGAATTTAACATTCAGCACCGATCTGGATTGTAGTACATTAAGATTTAAGAATAATAAACAGTAAAAAATAGGGATTAATAATAACATAAGTTTTATAGCTAAAGCAAAGTATAAAAAAAAAGAGAAAATAATATATGTTTAATTGGTGTGAACTAGAATTCAGTTTTAATTTGTTAAGCAATTTCAAAGGCTGCATTGAGCATCATCCGAAATGCATTCTCGATAGATGACTTTAACTTCTGCGAATCTATGAAGTCTTTCTCTGTGACTACAGCAATCTTCAGCTTTCCCATATAACTAACTATTGTTGTGCTGAGACTCTGCAAAGTGCAAAGCATATCCATTAAAACCTAATCTATATACAAATGATATGTGAGCTTAGATATGATTATATATTATAAGTTTTTTTGGGGAAAAATCTAAAAACAAACCTGAGGAGCGCCAGCCACTACAAAATACAAGCTTTTAATTGGATGATTAGCCAATGCCACTTGTTCCACCGGTCCAATCACATTCGTGATTGCCATGCTTGTGTTTTTTAATGTTCTATGAATGTATTCGGCCGCTACCTGTTACACAAATACTATTAAATTTACCCTTTCTTCCAGTTTGGAATCAAAACTATAAAGTAAATGGGATAACTCAGATCTAGTGAGTTAATTTGAGTCTTAAAAAATTCAGATCAATTTGGAGTTTATATCATTTTGAATCTGATTTGTCTTGAGTTTGGATAATTTAGGTATAATTATTTTCAGGTTCAGGTTAGGCAATTAAAAGTTACTGATTTTTATAATCAAATCAAATTAAGTCATATTCTAATTCAAATGGATTGAGTTTGACAAATATTTTGGGTTTAAATCAAAATCAACTTTAAGAGGGGAAAAACTTTGCTCAATTTAAAGCATCGATCGAATGATCGATTGTACTCTAATTTTAATGATTTTTGCTATGTTGTTATTGGCAATGTAAGCTTCATTTTCATGGTTAGATTTTTGTTTCCTCATCTCTATTTATTGGGCTTTGTACCTTTTTATGGGTTATTGTTTATTGTTGCTTGGGTGATTTGCACGTTATTAATAGTGAGTAGATGCTATTATAATATACATATTTGCTGGAAGACAATTTGTTGTACTCTTTGAAATTCTTAGTGGAAGTTTTTGTTGGACTAGATTGTTTTTCCCTCTTACATCGAGGTGGTTTTTCACATTTAAAAATTGTTCGTGTTCATATGATTGTTTGGTTGTGTGTATTTTTAACTCCATTTATTGTTTGGATATTCTCGTTTGCTATATATTCGCTTTTTATATGTTTTTTAAAGTGAAAAAGGTTTATTTATACTTACTGCACTATGTTGTTGCTTTTGTAGTACATTCATTCCTTTCCCAACAATTGGTAAAAATGCTAGTTATTGTCTATGTGTTTGCTTGGTTAAATAGTAAAATTTTAAGTTTTAATGGCATAAATCATCACAAATGAAAAAAAAAATGAAAAATTTGCTCTAATGAAAAAGTTATATTTATCTGTATTTGATAGTCAAACACATGGAGCTAAATCTGATGGAAAATAGGCTTTTGGAGCATGAAATGATTTACGGCTTTATTCACAATTGATAGATGATAATTTTTTGAATCACATTATTAATGATTCACATGCCATAACTTTGTGTGACAAGATTGAGACCTTAAATACCTCTAAATCTGGGAACAAAAAATTATTCTCATTAAACAAGCTATGAACTTGAAGTACAAGGAGGGTAGTTCCATTTTTAATAATTGAGTGAATTTCAGAGGTGCTTAGATCAATTGCCTGGCATGAGTGTTAAATCTAAAGATGAAATTTTGAGACTTTGGTTGCATAATTATCTACTATATTATGGGTAAAACTCTCCCTGTGTCTTTGATTTTTTTTATGCTCTTGGTGGTATTGTGACCATGGACTATCTAAAAACTATAGTCATGAATGAAAAAGCTCATCAACGAAATCAGCAGGCATATTCTTCACCATCAAAATTTTGGTTACTGAAAATAGATAGAGAAACAAGGAGAGGGATCAAGACAAGGCCGTAAAGGTAAGGCAACAGTAGAAGCAAATCAAGCTCTAAATACAAACATCTTGAGTGTTACCATTATGGTAAAAAGAGCCATGTAAAAAAGTTTTTATCAATTAAAAAAAGAGAACAAAGGCAAGCAACAAAAGAAAGACGATAAAAATGACGAACCTATTGCTATTACTATTAATAAAGATCCTGCGATTCTTTGGATGAGAATCTAATTAATATTGCTAATGATAAGATGAGTTAAGTAGTTGACAATGGTGCTTGTTTTCATGTGACATTAAGGACTGCTTTCCTCACTTTTTATCCTTATGGGGATTGTAAGATTTTAAAATTAGTAATGATGATTCATCAAATGTGATTGGCAGTGGAACAATTTGTTTAGAAACTGGTAATGGAACAAGCAGATTCTAAAGAATGTTAAACATGCACTAGACATTTGTTTGCATCTAATTTCTAATAGTATTCTTAATGATGATGGCTATTTTAGTGCATCTAATGGTGGACAATGGAAATTTAGTAAGGGTTCTCTAATCTAAACACGTAGGAAAAAGTGTTTTAGTACTAAGCAAGGCTTGGATTTCTATTGATGTTGCTAATGCAATTGAGTGTGATAAGCAATCAGAGTTATGGCACAAAAGACTTAACCACATTAATGAGAAGAGACTTAATTGTTTAGCCAAGAAAAATCTACCTTTAGGCCTAAAAAGGGTGAATGATTGGAAAAGTATACTCATTATTTGGCTGGAAACAGAATATGGTCTCTTTTAAGAGCAATTCTTCTTTTAGAAAATCAAAGTTGCTTGAGTTGGTGCATTTAGATCTTTGTATACCAAGGGCAACAAAAATGTTTGGTGGTGCATTATACTTTGTGACTTTCATTAATGATCATTCAATGAAACTTTTGGTTTATGCCTTGAAAACTAAAGACTAAGTACTTAGTTTCTTTACGTAGTTTCAAGTTTCTGTTAAGAGAAAAATAGGAAAAAAGCTAAAATGCATGTGCACTAAGACTCTTCCACTAAATAGCGTAGCAGAAAGGATGCACATGATATTGATGGAAAGAGTTAGAAGTTACTATTCAAAGCAAAGTTACCTAAATCCTTTTGGGATGAGGCTTTATGTATTACTGCAAATGTTATTAATTTATCTCCTGTTGCTGCTTTGCAGTTACTATCAAAAGCAAACTTACCTAAATCCTTTAGGGATAAAGCTTTATGTACTACTACAAATGTTATTAATTTATCTCCAGTTGTTGTTTTGCAGGTTTATATTCCTAATTAAATGGGGTTTGGAAAGGACGTTTCATTTAACTACTTATGTGTGTTTGGCTATCAATTATACATGTGCTTAAAGATGAAAGGTCTAAGTTAGATGTAAAGACAAGCAATGTATCTTCTTTAGCTATAGTAATGATGAATTTGGTTATAGGTTATACGATTTGATTAAAGAAAAACTTGTTAAAACCCGTGATATTGTCTTCATGGCAGATTAAACCATTGAAGATACTAACAAGGCGAAGAATATAGTAGAACTGATAGCTTAGTTGATCTCAATTTAGTTCTTAAGACTCGTATGCCCAATGCAATTAATTTTGGTAATCACATTCCAGGTGGTCAAGTTAAAGATAATGATGATGTTGTTGATGAGCTAGGTGTTTTTACTTCTTGGATTATTAAATGAACGAGTTATTCCATTTAAAAGGACTTCTAGACAACAGATTCCTTTCACTCATTACTTATCTGATGAATATGTACTCTTCATTAATAAGGGAAAACCTAAGTCTTACGAAGAGGCTAATGAAAGCAAGTAAAAAATAAATTAGGTTATAGCTATGAATAATAAGACGAAATCTTTTCTTGACCATCATACTTTTAAGATAGTTTAGTTGCCTAAAAAGAAGAAAGCTTTGGAAAATCAATGGGTTCGCAAGGTAAAGAACAAAAAGAATGCTTCCACTCCATGATACAAAAATTAGTTGTCAAAAACTACTATTAAAAAAAGAGATTAACTGCAAGTAGGGCCTTCTTGGTTGTGGTGGTTCGAATTCAATTCGTGATAAGAGTCCAAGCGAGAGACTATAACAGTCAAAAGGCCTTCGGTTAACTATATCTGCTTTTATTTATTAGAAATACTAAAAGAAGAGGAAACCCTGATCAAGAAGAGGCTAAAGATTAAGGGATACCTTACGAGTACATGGGCAAGAAGCAAGTTTGTTTCTAAGCAGATTCTGACAATCCAGTCTATGAGAAGTCAAGATCGGCTTACTCAATTCTTATTGCGAAGTGAGTGATGAAGCGACCCAAAACAAACAAAAAAGGAAATATTATAGAGATCTTCTTTCCTATTGTTAAAATGTTTTCCTTCTAAGTTGTACTTGGTTTGGTTGATAGATTTGATTTTAGAGATTAAGCATATAGGTGTGAAAATTGTTTTCCTCCATGGTGGTTTTAAGAAGGAAATTTACATGGAACGGCAAAAGGATTTTATGGTAAAAGATAACGAAAACTATGTTTGCAAATTGAAGAAAAGTTTTTAATGCTTGAAACAAGCCCAAGGAAATGGTATAATAAGTTTGAGTTTGTTATCTCTAGCAAGGGTTCGAGAAAACTGCTTCTTATCATTGCATGTTTGTGTAAAAATTTTTTGATAATGACTTCATCATTTTATTGCTTTATGTTAATGACATGTTAATTACTGGTCATAATTCTCCTAGAATTGACCAGTTGAAAAATGAGCTTAGTAAGTCTTTTGCAATAAAAACTTAAGATTAGTAAGGCAAATTCTTAGTACGATTACTCATGACAAAGAAACTAAGAAATTGTGGTTATTTAAGGAGAAACACATTAAAAAAATGCTTTAGCAGTTTCGCATAGATAATGCTAGAAGAGTAAACACACTGTTTACTTTACACTTTAGACGTAGCACTAGACAAACTCCTTCTAGTGATAATGAGAAAAAAATAAATGTAGCATGTTCCTTATACAACTGTAGTAGGAATTTGATGTATGCAATGGTTTGCACACAACCTAATATAGCCCATGAAGTTGGTATGGTTAGTCATTTTCTCTCCAATTCTAATAAAGAACATTTCAAAACTTTAAAATGGATTTTGAGATATCTCTAGGGCACTTTTAATTTTAAACTTTGTTTTGGAAGTGGAAAACCAGTCTTTTGTGGTTACACAAATTCATATATGGCTCGAGATGTTGATTTCAAAAAGTTTATTTCAAGTTATTTAATTACCGTTGCAAAAGAAGCTGTAGCTTGGCAATCTAGGTTGCAAAAGTCTATTGCATTGTTTACCAGAATGCTGAGTTCATTGCTACTACTAAAGCTTTAAGGAATTTCTTCGAATGAAGAATTTTGTGCGTGAACTTGAATTACTCAATAAAGATAATCAAAGTGTTATCCATCTTAGCAAGAATCCTACTTTTTATGGTAGATCAAAGCAAAAGCAAGTAGGTTTTGGACTTTTGTTTTTTACAAGAAAAGATAATATTTTCCTCCACATAGAGAGTAGAGGCCAACTTCGAGAGAGAAAAACTTTGACTCATTTTGAGGAGTGTATCCAGTAGTTGTTTGTACTTCAACTTTGAACAGTTTTTATGTTGCTCTTGGGACTGTAAGCTTTCATCTATACGATCATATTTTAGTTCCCTCATCTCTATTTGTTAGGCTATTGTACTCCATTGTGGGATACTGGTTTTGGTTGCTCGGTGAGTATGGGTTATTATGATACCCATATTTGTTGGAAGACTCTTAATTATCTTTACTGATATTTTATAATGGAAGTTTTTAGTGAACAAAGTCTTATGATTTTTGCCTCCCACATGAAGGGAGGTTTTATATGCTAAAAATTATGTTTTTTTGTGATTGTTTGGTTGTTTGGTTGTGGGCATTCTTAATTACATTTATTGTTTAGATATTATCGTTTATCGTATATTTGCTTCTTAGAGGTTCTTTCAAGCAAGAAAAGGTTTATTTTTGCCTGTTCTACTGTGTTTTTACTTCCGTTGTCTGTTCACCCTTCTTATAACCCAACTTACTTCAAACCAACATATATATATATATATATAGAATATTAATTAATAACAAAGTTCATGGATTTGTAAATGTATAACGTGGAAAAAAAACATACCTCAGGGCCTTTATATTTCCTCAAACACTCGAGAAGCAGAGCAGTAAGAAAAACAGCTCCAGAGTTTCGCTTTCTTTGGATAAGTTCATGTGCTTTCCGAACAATTTCAAGCGGGTTGCAAGATTCAACACTGCTTACTTCAGGTATCGAAATATGCAAGAATGCAAACTGGTTTCCCCATAACGGTGACGCTGCGTCAGGTTTAACCATCTCCTTCACTGACTTGTACCCTTCAATCATCCTAGTATTGAGCAGCACGAGTGCAGTAGAACGTTGTTTAGTCAACTGATTGCTTCCTATTCCTTGCATGTGTAATCGAATACCAAAGAAAATTGTTCCCGTAATTACATCATTTATTGTCTGTTAATGACCAAAAAAGAAAAAGAGAGAGAGAGAGAGAGAGAGAGTAAGTTCAAACACAAACTAGGGAAAAAAAAAAGTTGTTTGAAGCTATTGATGATGGGATAAAAAGGTACACTGCAATGTCAGATTTTAAATCATTGAGTTGGGAAATTAAAGCATGATCCTTGCAAAACAAGTTATGAGATCTGAGTTTATAAAAGAATAGCTTTTAAGTTCTAGAATTTTAGAAAGAAAAATGTTAATGTTTATAAGTATTGGATAATATAATATTTATAAAAAATATATTTCATGTTTTTTAAAAAAAAAATTTAACAAAAGTAGTATATTAAAAGTACAAAAAAAATTAAATAATAATTAAAGAATTTTTAGTTCTATACTGAATCCTTGTAGAAAATCTTGATGGAATATATAAAAAACCTTTCTTTTGTGGGGGCCTTCTAGAAATTTTTTGGCCATATAATTTTTCGGTTAAAATAGCACAAAAGTTATTTTATTTTTTAAAATTTATCAAATAAAATTTATCATTTTATTGAACTTAATCAAACTCTTAAAAATATTAATTTTATTTGATTGAATTTTTGCTTTACATGAAATCGCTAAAGTCTATTAAATAAATAAGGATAAAAATTTGTATTTTAAGGAAGTAGTTAAATAAAAATAGTATTTTAAAGGTTTTAGTAGACAAAAAATTAATATTTTAAGAATATAATTGGATGCAATAAAAAATATGTCTTTGTCAATTTTATATATTTTTAAAAAATACAAGTTTCTTTTAATAATTTTAGTCTTTTGGTTCTTGAGTTGACAAAGACAAATATGAACTGGAGAGTTAAAAATAGACGTTAAGGGTCAAAATATAAATTTTTTCAAATCTTTTAATAGTTTCGGTCTAGTTCATAGACTGCTTTTATTGTTAAAAAATATTAATATTTAAAAATTAATTTTATATTAATATTATATACTTTTCTAATAAATTTAAATAATAATATTTTTATTAACTGAATCACATTGGACGGTTTCAAATCACAAAATCTTACCTTTAGAATAAATCTAGTTAAAATCAAGGAAAAGAAGTAAAGAAAAAAAATAATTAGAGATATACTTCAAATACCAGATTGTTTTTCCCACGAAGGAAACATGGTGCAGACTCTTCAATGCATTTCTTGTCCCTGTTATATAGTCTCTAATACAATTCAGATATACCATGAATGGCTAAATGTATAAAAAAAT
>JBBYHM010000020.1:7524667-7538821 GCA_038381775.1 Adansonia rubrostipa | reverse complement strand
CTGCAATTGGCGCAATCATGGATGATGGAAGAAGGCATATGCAAGGTTTTGAGGAATGTTTGCTCCAACACACTAAAAAGGAGGGGAAAATTATGGTCTTTCTTTTCCTGAGAGTTTGTCCTGTATGGAGGATCACCCAGCTTCTCTCCATCAAACTCTCATGTATGATGCAATTAATATTTAGCATGAATAAACTCTTCTTATTTTCAGTCACTTGGGCTGGTCTTGACCGACAAAGAAATCATGGGATTCGTGTAGTTGGACTGGAGAAAATGCTCCTTGAGCTTTGGATCCTTCATTCTCAAAAAAAAAACTGATGATGATAGCATCGGAATGCCAGGCTTCACCGCTGTTAAACCTTGTGAAAGTACTTTAAAAATTAAAATTTTAAATAAATCAATATATATAATAAAAAAAATTCTTCTCTCAAAATCTCTCTAGAAAAAGAGTAGTCCTCGTAGTACCATAATGGACCTCATTTTACTTTTTCTTTGCGCTCTTTTAAGCCACGTAAGCTTATAACTGATTTGGCTCGGATATAATTTTTTTAATTTTAAACAGATTTAATTTAAATCATTATTTAATAAATAAAATATATTTATTTTAAATTTAAATATAAATATATAAAAATAATATTTTATATTTTTTAAATATTAATTTCAATCCACAAACTAAGTTAAACTAAATCAAATTTATATCTAAATTTAAAAAAAATATTTAAACAATAATCCAATATATCACAAATACCTTTACTTATAATTATAGTCTAGTAAGATTTTGCCACCAAATAAAATAATTGACTTAAGAGCTGGGATTTGGACTTGCCATTTTGGGGGCTCGGAATAATGACGGGTTTGTAAATGACAGCAAAGCAAAGGGATCCAAAAGAGTTTTAAAAAAATTGTCAGGCTTTTTATTTAATGAAGAATAAGACTTGGGTAGTCAGTCAATTAAACTTCTACACACGCGAATAATATAATGATTATTATAATATTATTTGATAAGAAAGCACCTTAATTTCTCCTAAGGATCGAGATATACGGTACATTGGCAGCTCGGAGCCTCGTCAGCATCAACGTCTCTCTTAGACAACAATGACAGGCGCTTTGGCAGGGAGCGTCGGCAACGAAGTAGCCAGTTTATTTTATTTTTTTAAATTTAAATATTATATATTTAAAATAAATATAGATGTAAATTTTTAATATTTATTATTGAAATTTGTATTATATTTTACGGATAATAAATTTAAATCTCAAATTCACTATTTAATTTTAATTTCATATTATTTTTGCAGATAAGTTATTTAAATATGTAAATTCATTATCTGTTTATGTAAAATACAAAAATTATATGCTCATGAAAAGAATCAAACCTTGGTTTTCAAGGTAAGTTACTCATTAAATTTATAATTTTAGAGAATTCAGATATCAAATGGATAATATTATTTAATTTAGGTTCGAATAATTATGTGCGGTTTAATGTAGCTAATAAACGAGTTTGAATTTTCGGGTAGTTATGTGGATTTGGATATTATAAAAAATGCGGATATCTGATTTGTTGCTATCCTTAGTTGGTAATATATCGGTACCAACTGTATTGATCGATACATATTGGTTTTTAAGATTAAACTAAACGATATTCGTAGCGTATCGTTTTATTTTTTGTATTGATCTGTACGAGTTGTACCTGTCAGTATCTGTTGAAAAAATAAAATACTTTAGGTAGTGAAATTTTAAAATTTTTTAAAATTAGATCATTTTAAGTGATATTATATACAATAAAATAACCATAATCAATTACCTAAGTTACAAATCTGAATATGTCATCTAAAATTTTCTAAATCTATGTAAAAGCTTCAATCAATTAGCTTTTTCTATTGTTTTCCAATTAGATTTGCACGGTTTGATTCTCCTTAATGATCACTTTGTGCTAACAAGTTTAGAATCACAAGACGTTATAATTAGAAACCCCTAGTGTGACACAAAAGTCTAACATGAAACCCTAAGGATGTGCCTTGTAAAAATATAGTTCTAATTATTAATTTAATTAAAATAATTACTTTACCACTTTCATAAAACTCAAATGAGGTGCCAACCCTAATATGGGTACCCATCAAATTTCGGCCAAGCCCCTAGTGTTCTCAGAAAATATTTGGTCCAATTTGTTTTATAGAGTTTAGCTCATTTAATCTGAATACTTAATTAATTCTGATTAAACTATTAATTTTATTTAATCCGATAATTTTCATAACTCCAATCATAATTCGGAATAAAATCATGATAATTTTCTTTGAATAAAATAATTATGTACTAATCATCAAAATAAAATTAACTATAATAAAATAATTAATTTTAATAAAAAATTAAAATAAATAAAATAATTTTTTAATTTATTTAGAATATTATTTATATTTAATTGATAAATAAATATTTAAATAAGAATTCATAAATATTAAATTAACTATATAAATAATTAATTTTCTCATATATATTTAATTTAAATTAATTCATATATTTATCAAAAGATAAATATAATTAATTTAAATTATTAATATTTGCTTAAATAAATATTTAATCAAATTAAATATATATTCTAATAAATAATACCAAAGTTATTTTCATTTATTTGTTGAAGAAAACACCTACACTTTTAAAGTGAGTGAATTTAACGTACCACTTCATCATATTAAGAATCATCTGATTTTGAGTATTTTTTATCGATAACCATCCATTAAGGAATATATTGAGCCATCGGAGGAATCAATTGGACATATGTAATTAGGCTCCAATAATCTATGTGTTAATTATTCTATCCTGAATAATTAATCACATAATTATTAGTCTCAGACTCATACTACTAAAGACCTAAAATTGCACTCTCAATTATATACCGTATTACGTAAGCTTTATAAATAGCCTTTTAGTCCAATAACTTTGTTGTTTGTGCAATACCCTCATATGATATCCATAATCAACTTAAGATTAAAAGTCTGTTTTATATACTTGATCACCTTATCTTAAAGTTTCATTATACTTTACGTGTAAAAAGGATTGTTCACCACATATGAACAATTTATCATTTGACAAATAAATGATTGATGTCTCGTCTATTTTCACTATCTCATATAATGTCTTTTAAGATGATAATATTAACTCTTTAAGAGATATAATTCTGTATCTATAAGTAAAAGCTAGACATGCTCAAAAGTTGGGTTATCTGCCCAAACCCGAAGGCTCATTTGATATTTGGGAGGGTTTGGACAAAAATAGTTGCCCAAAAATGGGCTTGTGCAAAAAAAATAGGCCCGATTAAAAAATGAGTTGGGCCTTAGTTTCAACTTTCAAAGCTCGAGCACGGCCCAACCCATTTTACAATTACATTCTGTCTATTTATTTTATATTTTATATATTATCTAATTTTTATTATATAAATAATATATATACTATTTAGAATCACAGGACGTAATTAGAAACCTCTAGTGTGACACAAAAGTCTAACTTGAAACCCTAGGCATGTGACTCTTATATCAGGTAAAAATGTAGTTCTAATTATTAATTTCATTAAAATAATTATTTTACCACTTCCGTAAAACTCAAATGAGGTGCCAACCCTAACATGGGTACCCATCAAATTTCGGCCAAGCCCCCAGTGTTCTTAGACAATATTTTGGTCTAATTTGTTTTATGGAGTTTAGCTCATTTAATCTGAATACTTAATTAATTCTGATTAAACTATTAATTGTATTTAATCCGATGATTTTTCATAACTCCAATTATAATTCAAAATAAAATCATGATAATTTTATTTGAATAAAATAATTATATACTAATCATCAAAATAAAATTAACTATAGTAAAATAATTAATTTTAATCAAAAAATTAAAATAAATAAAAATAATTTTTAATTTATTTAGAATATTATTTATATTTAATTGATAAATAAATATTTAAATAAGAATTCATAAATATGAAATTAACTATATAAATAATTAATTTTCTCATATCTATTTAATTTAAATTAGTTCATATATTTATCAAAAGATGAATATAATTAATTTAAATTATTAATATTTGCTTAAATAAATATTTAATCAAATTAAATACATATTCTAAATAAATAATACCAAAGTTATTTTTATTTATTTGCTGAAGAAAATGCCTACACTTTTAAAGTGAGTGAATATAATGTATCACTTCAACATATTAAGAATCATCCGATTTTGAGTATTTTTTATCAATAACCATCCATTAAGGAATTATATTGAGCTATCGGAGGAATCAATTGGACATATGTAATTAGGCTCCAATAATCTATGTGTTAATTATTCTATCTCGAATAATTAATCACATAATTATTAGTCTCAGAGTCATACTACTAAAGACCTAAGACTGCACTCTTAATTATTTACTATATTACGTAAGCTTTATAAATAACCTTTTAGTCAAATGACTTTGTTGTTTGTACAATACCCTCATATGATATTCATAATCAACTTAAGATTAAAAGTCTGTTTTATATACCTGATCACCTTATCTTAAAGTTTGATTATACTTTACATGTAAAAATGATTGTTCACCACATATGAACAATTTATCGTATGACAAATAAATGATTGATGTCTCGTCTATTTTCACTATCTCATATAATGTCTTTTAATATGATAATATAAACTCTTTAAGACCTATAATTCTGTATCTATAAGTAAAAGCTAGATCTGCTCAAGGATAGGGCTATCTGCCTAAACCCAAAGGCTCATCTAATATTTGGGAAGGTTTTGACAAAAATATTTGGCCCGAAAAATGGGTTTGTGCAAAAAAAAAATTAGGCCCGATTAAAAAATGAGTTAGGCCTTGGCTTCAACTTTCAAAGCCTGAGCATAGCCCAGCCTATTTTACTATTACATTCTGTATATTTATTTTATATTTTATGTATTATATAATTTTTGTCATATAAACAATATATATACTATTATAGTGTAAACTTTAAAAACTAAGTTAAATTATTTATATTTATAAACTTAATAAAAAATTATTAAATTAATAAAGATTAAATTTAAAAAAATATATTTTAAAAAATAAATTATAAAAAAATAGAACGGGCCTAAACGGATTTGGACATTCTATTTACAAATATGGGCAGGTTTAGGCAAAATTCATTCAAGTCGGGCTGGGCCGAGCTCGGACAAGCATATTTAATATTAATATCATGTTCAAGCTCGACCCGAATCTGGCCCAAACTAGCCCACGAGCAGATCTAGTAAAAGCTCTCATCGAGTATAAGTCATAAACCTAATGAACTAGACTAGTAGCTTATTACTTCGAGATGCTTCATCGAAATATATAAGTTATACATATGGAGTTAATTACTCACGATTAAAGTAATTACACGATGAACGTAAAAAATGAATTAATTCAAGTAAACAAACTTATTAATGGATTAATTGTACTTTAGTCTAGTACGATACATCACCCCCTTTAGGCAATATATCTATGTCTCTATTTAGGAGTTAACTCGCTCAGATGGCTAAGACAAGCCATCTCTTTAATAAGATTTAGACCATATAATAGCCTTAACATGAGTTAATTGTTCATATTAATCCCATATACTGTGCACTACATATTTAGACTATTTACCTTAGAATGTTGTCTTCCCACATGTAAAATCTATTACATGCAACATCCTATCGATATAAACATAAGTAGTCAATAAGCCATATTTGATTACATTTACTTTAACACGTAAATAAATGAGGATAGAATAGTAATGATATAATAAAATCTCGAATATATAAATATGAATAATAAGTTCAAATTGAAGAAATACATTAAAAATGTCTTTCATCCTTAAGTCATTCCTAACAGTTTCCGTACGTACTAGTTGGTGTAAGATTTTATATATATATATATATATATATATATATATATATATTAATTTTCACTTATTTGATTTTTTAATTAACTTTTAATTTTTTATCTTAATCATTTTATTTTTTATAATGACATTTAAAAATAAAATATATTCATTAGATTAGGCATTTAGCTATTAATAATAATCCATTATATTTTTTAAAATTATTTTTATTCTTAATGTTTAAAAATTTTGGACATTAAATATTTATAATTTTATGTTTTATATGTATTTATAAATATATATATATTAGAGGTATATTTGTAAGCATAAATAATGTATATCTTATTAAAGAACTTAAAATATACTATATTTGTGTATGTATATACATAAGAAAAATATTTAAAAAAATTGGTAAACCTAAAACGGTCCATTAAAACACTCTAATATTGGTATGTATCAATACCAAAACAAAAATGGTACTTTCACCAATACGTACTGATTACTTTGGTAGGTAGCAGTAGATCTAACAATTTATGTATTCATATTATATTTACAATTTATTATGTTATAATTGTGTTTAAGATATATATAGTTATTAAAATTAGACCTGATAATATTAAACAAAATTACACGAATGACACAACACGAAGATACAGATGTCTCAAGATCTATATAACACGAATTATTAATTTCTCAAAAATTGGTATAAATATAAAATACCTTAAACACAATAATGACATTACAAACTACAAGAACATGATGCAGATACATCAATTACCTTATTTAATTAAAATTTTGATATAATAATAACCTGTATTATTTAGATTTTGAGATATTCGTATATATTTATTATGTTTATATTTTTAATATATTTTATATCATATTATAAATATTTTTATACTATATTCATATCGTATAATTATATTATATCATATCTTATATCATCTGCAAATCAGCCTCCTGCACACACTTGTTCCGCTTTAATTTTCCTTGCAGTTCTATCTCTCATATTTAGAAGCCAAAAGCGAAACCTAGTACATTTCTTCTGTTTTACTTTCTAACAAGTTTCGTGATTAAAATTGATTCATGGTTCCTATTATTTAGTCCATTTGATTCAATTGAGATTATTATTTAAATAATAAAAATATTTTTATTTAAATTTAATTATAAAAATATATAAAAATTAATATTAAAAATTAATATTTTAATATATTTTTAAATAATAAAATAAATTTTTAACCTAACAAATTTAATCTAGATGAGTCAAAGCAGGCAGATTTTTTTTTATTATTCTGAATATTCTTGGGTTTTGCTGCACTTAATTCATTTCAAACAATTTTACAAAATGTATTATTTTATATTTATATAATGTATTTAAAATTTAACTTTATGAATATTGTTATATCCCTGCATCGCCTAGTCAGCAAGTATGATTTCATTATCTCATTGTTCTTCATTCATAGTATCTTTTAAGTTAAGGTGTCCCCTAAAATTCAACTCTAAGCCTCTCTCATCTTTACTGTTTTGCAAAATTCCTATCCATCATCTTCATTGTTGCATCAACAAATATTATTTACAAAAAATTTAAAAAGAACTCATCCTTTTAGTTTTTATCAACTGGACTAATTTTGACAATACTTAGTTTAAAACTAATTTATCACTAATTAGAACAAAAACAATTAGACAAGTAAACAAGAAGTTGGACCCATACATGATCCGGTTCGGTTGTAGTCTAAATTTTTTTATCTTTTTACTCAAGTCTAGTTCAAACGGGGCAAATAATTCGTTTTACTATTTCAAAAATTAATATATTAAAAAATTATTTATATTAATAATTATATATTTTATAAATAAAAAATTTATTATCAAATATTAATTTGGGTTGAGTTGAACTGATCCGAATATGCAAAATCTTTATTTAAGACTCGACCAATACGAATTAAATAACCTAACCCTTAAATAAAACTAAACAAAAATCAGAAATACTTTTTATCTGTTTAATTTAGGCCAAGCTGTTTTATATTGTGAATGCCTTTACATTTGGGGGACTTTCATTCAGAAAATCTCGATATTAAAAGACAAAGAAGAGATGCCCCATTTATAGAATCAAATAATTGCTGGGGTAGAAAGAAACCATGGAGACTGTCCCCCACTTCAACATATGCAATGCATTTGGCCTTTATATTAGATCTTCATAATTCGAATATTTATGTCATATTTATATTATTATTTATATAATAATCATATTTAAAATATTATACTTTGAGACAAATTTTGATATATTAATTATCTATATCATATAAACTTTGACATATTCATATATCCATATCACATTCAAATTATTTTTTATATTCTATAGCGTCACGTTCATATTTTTTTTTTATGTTACATTATATTTATATCATATTTTAATTATTTTTATACCATATTTGTAAAAAAGAAAGAACCAACAAAAATAATTCCATTATATATATATATATATATATATATTTGCTAAGAAAAAGATGTGGAAGAGTGAAAACGACATAAAACCTGAAGAACACCCTAACTTTCCATGTATTTGTAATGTTTTCATGTATTTTTTACGTATCATAATTATAATTAAAATATTATATATTTATATATATTAATATGTTAATAATTTATATTATATAAATTAACATGCTAATACATTCATATCATATTTATACCATCTTGCACATCAAGTTCTAATTATTTTCTCATATAATTATTTCATATTCAAAGTTATTAAACCTATGAGAGAGGCCAGATCGAGTGAAAAAATCAAGAAGACTTTGTATGGCATTATAGATTAAAAATATGTCCTCAAAATTATGACTTCTGAGAATACAAGGAAGGAACATGAAAAGAATAATTCGGGATAGAGGGCCCTGCACTTCATCAAAATGGAAGTTTCTCACATCGTCAGCCATAACAGCGTGACCCTTTTTTTTTTCCCTAACTTTAATTTTTTTTAAATACCCGTATTCGATATCTGGATATCTATTTTTGACATATATTTGGACACGACTGTAAAAGTATAATCCTCCAAGTTTATTAAAAAAAATAAGAAAAAAATTTTAAAAAATTAAGCATGCACGGGTCGGATATATACTCAAATCCGAAAATCACTCTAAATCCGGGTAACATAGGCATGGCCCACTTGGTGAAATTGTTTGACAACTGAAGAATTTCCAGCAAAGAAAGCAAGTCTGCCAGCATACATGAAGTTAAAGGAAATTATAACAAAACCAGTTACTACATATCTATCAACCAAAAACGAAACTAATTCATCCACAATTTTCTCTACAGCAAAATCTGTAATCCAAGTATGTTGAAGGTTTACCTTGACTGCTTGAAAGTCGAGCAAACGAATTCAGCAACCGGCAGAGTTTCTAAGAGGATAACGCAGATTGAAAAGCAAATAATTTTGCTACCAAGAAAACGAACATCCAAGTTGAAGGGGAGGAATGAGATTGAGGACCTATACTAAAACAAGAATTCATTTATGTAACCTATAAAATGATCAATGTAAATAAACCTTGTGCGCGACTCAACGGTAAAATCAAATGATGAGAACCTAGCAGAATTCATAGCAGGACACTAGAAATTTGCAGCAACAAAGATGGATTTTTAGACATAATGTCTGTCAAAGGATTAATACGAGCAGGCAGAGATCCTCGTAAATGTCTTTCAGTTTTGAGAGTGCTGCATGATTTATCTAGAAAATGCAACTCCGCCAAATCAAACAGTGAGACAAGTCACCTTATTTCAGGCACTTTGCCTCAAGTCTTGTTTTGGGGGGTAGAAACTTGAACAGTCCATCCATTGGGAATTCGTTCTTCACAAAAACTTTCCAAGTAATAGATCGTATACAAGCTTCTAGCAAAAATTTATTTTCGCAAGTACATGCCTCCGCATACCGAATACCATAGGAACCCTGGATCAAGAACATTGTAAGAAATAATTAACTTAAAGCTTTTGCAAATTGTATAACCATTATTAACAGATATATGAACTGAACAGAGCACACAATATTCGAGTTTGAGCTTTTACAGTATAATCTTCGGAAGACCTTCATTACCTATGACAATAACAACATGACATACACGAGATAGCAAAAGACCAACAGAGTTCCTTATTATCTTTCACGAATACATATCACAAACCAATACCAATAAAAAGGCAGACATTAAAACAGAATTAAAAGATATAAACCAAACCCTTCTTTCAAAATTGTTGTTGCTTCTTCTTGACTGATTTATATTGGCTGTGAAGTTCTGATCTGTGGCTTGACGTTTTCAGTCGGAAGTTGCGCAGATGCATCTGGCAATACTACCGCACCAGCTGAAGTCATGGTTTGGTACTGAGAAGCCATAGTGGGTGCCAGATGCTGAGCATAATATATATGAGCATGAGCAGGATCTGTGAATTCATAAGCATATGTGGCAGTTGCAGCAGAGGTAGGCGCAACAGATTGTGACGGATGAATCTGAGAGTAACCCATATATTGTTGCTGATGCTGACTGTTTGGCACTTGAAGCAGTTGCGGAGTACCAGTAGCAGCTGTTCTGTACACTCCAGTAGCAGCACTCATTTCAGGTTTGGCAAGAGGGGCATTTCTCATAGGGTTGTATGCTCCAGGAGGCGGGACCATGGTAGGATTGGAAGGAGTCTGTGGACGGCTAGATGTAATCGCAGTAGCAGCTTCATTAATACTCGGTTGCTGGACAGGCAAGTTGTAAGCTTGGGTTTGCCTTGCTGACACATAATACAGGGGATATTGCTGATCAATCTGCGTGTGATGATGATGGTGTTGCTGTTGCTGTTGGGAAGGGTATACAGGGTAATAAGCCGAGATTGGCACCGCCCCAGTCGGGTGATGATGAATGTAATGTGGTGCAGCGGCATGTACGAATTGCTGCTGCTGCTGGTGCTGCTGCTGCTGTTGTTGTGGTTGTTGCTGTTGTTCAAATTGAGGCTGCTGCAATATATAACCGGAATCTTGAACTGGTTGTTGTATCTGAAACCGGGCTATTGCATTCGGATCAGAGTTATTAAGCTTTGGATCAACAGCGTTTGCAGGAACCCTGTGAACCCCAGATGGGATTTGACCAACTGGGTCTTGATAAATCACAGGTTTTTGGCGTGACAATGGATTTGTAAAACTACTGTCGCTGCCCAAATTAACAACAAACACCAATCTCAGCAACTTTTAAAAAGGTAAATTCAAGCATAATTAATGAATCGAAACAAATTCAAGGATGATGAAAACAGTACCTTGAGATGGAATCCGGGGAAGCCAAATCATTACCACTGCCATATTTTTGTTGATTCTGAAGGGGCAAACCCTGAGGCTGTGACTGTGGAGGTGGAGCTTTTCTATACCCAATAGGAACCCCATGATCCGATCTCTCATCATCGGAAAAACCCCGATTCGTATACTCCCCAGGAACCGCACCAGAAGTCAAGCCCACCCCACCACCACCAGAAACAGCTATGCCCACTGGCATCGGCGGCGGCGATGACAAAGCCACAAACACTTCATCATGCTGCTTAACGCCTCCACCACCAGGGACAGAAGCAGCAGCAGCAGCAGAAGCATTTACAGTAAATTGAGCAAACTGTTCCTCAATTCCCACTTTATGATCCTTCTGATCCTCGGCGTGGACTCGAATCGGAGGCAAATTAGCAAGCAAAGGAGCAGAAGAAGTTGAACCAAAGGAAGAAGTTGTTTCAAGCATAGGAGAATCAGGAACCGAGTGAACATCTTGACTTTTCGAATTCATATTCTTCTGACTCCCACTCCCTTCATCTTTCATACCAACCTCGACAAAATTTCCCTGACGATCGTCATCCAATCCCAACAAATTCACGTTCGTCGTCCCCGAATCCGAAAACCCTCTGCTCAACAACCCTGATCCATTCAACGCGTTAAGAAACCATTCATCGGACTTCGTGGAATTGTTGATAATCGGCCCGATTGAATGGGAAGTCGCCAGGGTTCCGTCCGGATTGAGAGGGAAAAGAAAGAGGCGAATACGGGAGGACTTGCTTGAAGAGGTCGTTTGGGAACAAGAACGGTCGTACTCATCGATCATGTTTTCAAAGTCTTCATCGGTAGTGACGGAGATGAGAGAGTCGAGGTCTTCGGAAGGGAGTTGGTACTTGAGAGTAAAAGGGCGGCCGTGCAGAAGAGAAAGGGAGAGACGGTGTTGGAGAGAAACAAGGGAAGTGTGGCGGTCGACGACAACCATACGAGTGTCGCCGCCGACGTAACACAAGGCCTTGTCGTGAGGACGAGGAACGATGGTGCCTCCATAGCTGCACATGAGGCGGAGCTTCGAGTGGAGAGCAGTCGGAAGAGCCGGATCGTCCCATGAGTCCGTGTTGCGGGATCGCGGCGACGAGTCGATGGAATCAGGATAGGCGGCTGGAATGGTTGCGGCGGGAACGGCTGCTGTCGTTGTGGTGGTTGAAAGAGGTGGAGCCACTGCAGGTGGCGGAGGCGGGGATTCCATTTCGTGAATTTTGAGGGGGGTTTTGGAGAGAGAAAACGAAAAAGAGAGAATGAGAGAGAGAGAGAGAGAGAGAGAAAGGAGGTGCTTTTGAGTACTGGAAATTAGATGCTCATATAATTACGCAACACCTGGTTTTGCCTAGCTGTTATCTTTTTCTTTTTCTTCATCTTTTTTCAATTTTGAATTTTTGGATATTTTTAAAAAATCATAATATTCCTTTATTTTTTTAATATTAATTGATTTTTGTTTTTTATCAACAAAGAATTGTATTAACATAAATATATATATATATATACACACGAAGATGATTTATATTTATTTTATTATTTTATATAAAAAATTTAATTATTAAATATATTAAAAATAATATTTTTAATTAATATAAAAATATACTATTAATTTAAAATTTTATGTATATAAAAAAATATAATATGTGTTAAATCTAATAATTTATTTTTTAAAATATTAATGTTTTAAAAAATTATACAAATAAGTAAAACAATTTGATTTTACGCTAATATATATATATATATATATATATATATATAAAATAAAGACACTATGCTAACTATATATGCATGTAGAAGAAGGTTGAAAAACTCCTTGAAAAAACTCAATGAGAGGTTGAAAATTATATATATTCGTGTTATATTTTATTATTTTTATGTATCATAGTATATAAAATATAAATATATAAATTTTAACGAGTTAAAAATTTATATTATATAAAATTTTGACTTATTAATATATTAATATTACTTTTGTGTTATTTTTTTATATTGTGTGATTTTTAAGATAATATTTTAATTATTTTCTTGTTTCATTTATTTTTCATATTGACGTTTTTTTCTATTTAATATCCTATTTAATGTCATTTTAATTTTTTATATTATATAATTTGATCAAAATTATCAAATTAAAAAATAAAATCCACCTTGGGAAGGATAAGTACAAGTGAAGAAGGAGGCCCCTTGACCCATCCCAAAAGGCACTTCACCATCCTTGATTGCCTTGCAACCCAATCAGCACCATTTATGCCTAATGCCACCTTCACCAATTGAGAACTTTTGCCAATTTAGTAAAATCCTCTAGAAATTGAAGCAACCTTCCAATGCTGCTCGGCTTTTCAACATCGTCAACAATTATTAAATTTAATAATTCATATATTTATATTATTTTTATATTATTTTTATATAATAATCATATTTAAGGTATTATATATAAAAATTTTGACATATTAATATTTTTTTTAATCTTTGTTCAAGTATTCTCATTTGTTTTACGAACCGAAACAAATCATGTTCGAAGATCTATAACTATCCTTCTCCAAGAGTGCTTTTAATCGAACTCAGATCTTGATTTTCTTCCATATATATGAATGTACCTTACTACTCATACTATATCTATTTAGATTTTGATACATTAATATTTTATATTAAATAAATTTTAATATATTTAATTTTTGTATAATATTATATTTTAATTTTTTTATATTATATTTATATGATATAATTTTATTCATATCAAAGATATTCTCCAACAATTATCTGGGCATCCATATTTAAAGACAACTTTTGAACGCTTCAACTTAGCCGCTAACTCTGACCCTTTCGAGCCCAAAGATTTAAAGCCACCAAAGCGTCATTAGCTTTTAAAATCAATTCTCCACCAGCAATAACCTGTCCTTTCTTCCATGGTCCTAGAGCAGCTGTTGTAGATTCTACTAAACCTCATAAAATCAGATATCATTATATTAAAAAAATAATTAAAATATTAAAATAT
>JBBYHM010000020.1:7507391-7520776 GCA_038381775.1 Adansonia rubrostipa | reverse complement strand
AAGTTATATATGGTATTAATATTTAATATTTAATTCATTTTTATATAGTATTATCTATTATGACTTTCATATTTTTTTAATTTATCTTATTACTTTGTTGTATTATTATAAGATTATAATTACTATTACTTAAAATAATAATAATAATAATAATAATAATAATAATAATATTCAAAGAAGAATTCAAAATTTTACTACTAACATACACAAACTCTCAATATTTAATGAGTTTAACTAATAACATTAAAAAAATGTAATAAATAGATGATATAATTTATTAACAATGTTTGTCAAAGCTCATGATATAATTTAGTTTTTGATAAATTAATATTATATATAGACTTATTCAAAGTTCGAGCTACCTACTCGATCCAATTAGTTCTGGCTCAGCTTCTCATATTTTTATATTATACTAGCCTGACGCGACTCGAAATAATGATTTTAAATTAATGTATTTTATTTAAATTTAATTATAATAAATATAATATTAATAAAACCTATTCTTTGATGTGATAAACAGTAATTCTGACTTACATAGGTAGGTCTGGGCACACTAAATAAAGGTCTAGATTGAGATTTTAAAAAAATTTTCATCGCGGCCTAGCCCAACCCAACCCATGAGCAAATTTAATGATATTTAAAATACAAATTACGTTTTTAATATTTAATTAAATTATTAAAAGAATATTAAAATAAAATTTATTATTAAAGTTTTTGATTTATAAAAAATTATCTAATTATAATTTTTTCATATTTATTTTTAGTATTAAATTCGAGTTCGGGTTCAGGTCAGGTTTGAATTTTTTCGGATTCGGGTCATTTAAGATTCAAGTTCTTTCGGGTTCGGATCATTTCGAGTTTGAACTATTTTGGGTTCGGCTATTCGAGTTTAAATTTTTTTAAATTTAAACCATTAATTTTTTATTAAATCGAGTTTACTTCAAATTTAAACTTAAATTTTTTAAATAAATTTTTAAATTCATAATTATTTTACTACCCCTACCTACTTTTGAGCTTTCTCTTTTATTTAATTTTTTTTTTAAATATTAAACCAACGTTTGAGCCGTAAGAAATTAACTCAACCATTGGACGCAATGTTAAAAAAATAACGTAGAAATAATCTGACGCAATGTTAGAAAAATAATTAGCGAGTTTTATGTCAATGTCAGAGGTGAAAGTAGGTAGGTGGCCTTTTTTAATAATTTTCTTTTGTCTGTATAATCCCATTTCCCCATGATTGCCATTTTTGTTTTGGGCAGTCCGCCGGGGCACTTCAAATCAAGATCTTCAAGATTCCATTCACTCCTCCCAACTGCCCCCAATCACTCCTTTTTTAATAATTTTCTTTTGTCTGTATAATCCCATTTCCCCATGATTGCCATTTTTGTTTTGGGCAGTCCGCCGGGGCACTTCAAATCAAGATCTTCAAGATTCCATTCACTCCTCCCAACTGCCCCCAATCACTCCTTTGCTTTCTCTCACTCTCACTCTCTGTTTAATCTTTGTCTGTAAATATGTTGGGAACTTCGATAAATCCCATGAAAACAGCTTCTTCTGCTGCTTCTTGCTGTTCTTCTTCTTCTTGTGAAAAGAGGATGGCAATCATGTTTTTGTCGTCGTCGTCTACATATTGTTTCGATAAATCGAACTCAGTTCAGTTCCTTTACTCTCTTCCTAAATTGAACTGCTCTAAAAGTTTGGGTACCAAGCAGCAGCACTCTGGCGTCAGGTTCCGCGTCTCCCGTGGACCGAAATTTCGAGTTTTCTGCGAATCCAAGGTGATTTCTCACTTTCCTTTTCTTTAATTAATCGTTCTTTGAAATTTTTAATGTATTCTTATGGGATCATGGCCGATCTGTGATGGGTTCTTTTCTTGTTCATCATTCTCTTGCAACTCCAAGTTGACTTTTTTATTTTTGGTATTATAATGACTTATTTTACCCTTTAGTCAAATTCCTCTGAAATTAACGAGTAATGGGTGAGTTTACCCCCCCCCACCTCCCCCAAAACAAAAAGACGGAGTGACGAGGGTTTAACATAACATCCATGTGTCCTTTGCCCTCGGTTCAAAAGTCCGTTTTGCCATACATTGTATTATTAAAACGTTAAAATATTATTTTTTATTAATATTTATATATTTATTTTTATAAATAAATTTAAATAAAAATATTATTTTTATTATTAAATAATAAACTTGCACGGTCCAGCCGTTTCTCAAACCGGATATGCCACGTGGCTGATGACATGGCATGTCTTTCATCTGACAAGGCATTCAAATGCCAATTATTATGATTACGTGGCACCAACCTGAAAAAGGAAAATTTCAGCCATTTTTCATGTCTTTTTTGCATGCTTGCTTAAATAGATTTTTTTTTTTGTTTTGAAAGGCTATGTTTAGATAAATATGAATAAAGGAAAGTAAAAGAAAGCAAAGTTTTTTAGGGAAAGGAAATGATAAAATGAAAAATATTCCAACCATCATTCTTAAGATAAAAAGTGAAAAGTAAAAAGAAATGAAATGATTTATTATAATATTGTTTTTATAATTTGATTTATAAAAAAAACATATAATTTTAAAATAAGAATTAAAATAAAATTTTTAGACATCAATTTAGGACATCCGTTTGATTTTTTTTTAATTGATAAATTGACTTTTTACGATGATAATAATAATAATAATAATAATAATAATAATTTATGTTTAAAAATTATTTAAGTATTTTTCTCAATGTTTAAAAATTGAAAAAATGGTATAATACTTATTTTCAGCTATTAAAAAAATTTAATCCTTTCATTTGTCTTTTATCTTAATTTAGAAGAACTGAAAAATAAGAGTTTAAAAAAAATAAGAACAAAAGGTGGGAAGATAATGTCTTTAGTTGTTACATATCTGGGATTATTTTTGGCACAAATAGAGTGTTACGAGTTTTATACAAATTACTTCTCAATACAATTTCTTCCTAATTCATTAAAATTTCATGTACTGATTATTAAATACCTGTTACAGTAGAATATTGGTGTGGCATTCTCTCAAATTTTGCGCATATAATGCATGTTCCTTCTATTTCTCCAACCAGAGCTCTTCCCATTGCAATGCCAGTTGTGTTGGCTTGGCCTTTCGTAAGTGGAGACAGCAGAAAGCGTCATAATGAAGACGCTTATGACATGTTCTTGATTCAGCACACTTCCATTGTTAATATTATTTTATTTGATCAGATCAGATTGAATCATTTAAAGTATGCTTGGTTGGATGGAAAAGTGGAATGATTGATAAAAGAGAATGGAAAAGTGAAAGGAAAATGAATTTTAAGTGTGCTTGGTTGGAAAGAAAAAATCGGAGAAAAAAATTATGAAATATTATCATTTTCCGTACCTATTAAGAAAAATAAATCACTTTAAATTGAAAAGAAAAAAAGAAAAGAAAATGAGCGTTGTGTGAGTCAAATGTATATGTTTGCAAGATTATTCATCATTTTTTAGATTTTATTTTCTTATTTTAACTTACAAAGGTTATAATAGTAAATAATAAATTTTTTATTTTCTTTCCTCGTATTTTCCAATTATACCAAGCAATAGGAGGAAAGAATATTATTATTTTCTTTTCACTTTTTCATCTTTTCTACCAAGCACGTAAAGGGAAAGAAAAAAAATATTTTGTATCTTTTCATTTTTTTCTTCCTTCAATTTTGCATCTTTTCAATTTTCTTTCTACCCTACCAAGTAAAGCCTAATTTCTTTTGAAATCTTTTTAGTGTTTATTTTTAGGGTGTAGGTTTCCCTTCCCTTAATTCAAATAGAGTGTAAAACTCTAACCAGAAAAATAAAGAAAAAAAAGGAAAGAAAGGAAAAGCACGTAGGCAATCAAATAATCAACACACAATTACATGAATATGATGTGGAAAAAATAATCAATACATAACACAACACAAAATAAGCAGATGTCTCAAAATCTACATTGTACGAATTATTAATGTATCACAATTTATATTAAAAACAGAGACTAAATTGATGCATTTTGCATGGTTCAATGGTCAAATTTATGATTATACATCTTATTATTGGTTCTGGTCTTCCTTTCCTGTAACTTTTTTTTTTTCTTTTGTTAAGCCAAGCTTTGAATGGAGTCAATACTTTTGAGTTTAGATTAAAATATTTGAAGTTTGACCAATCGGAAAATTGTCCAATTGCTTGAAAGAGCTTTTAGAAAGTAGAATAGCCTAAAGTTGAGAATCAAATAATTTAATGCTTGTGCTTGTTATAATGAAGTTAGTGGGGTTTGATTTTCATGTCAAAGTCAGTAATCCTAGACATCACCTCAAAATTTCCTTCATACTTACTAAGAGATTGTCAACATATTCCATGGTCCTTATTGGCTTTGTGTTGGTAATTAAGGCTTCCTTTTATTGGTTTCTTTGCTATTGGTCTTTTTATTCCTAAAATGTTGCTTAAACTGGATAATGACTAACATCTAACGACAATTCCAGCATAAGTTTTTTGCATAAAAAGTAAAGGGAAAAAAATCCTACTCAGCATTGGTGAATTGCACAAGTAGGTTACATCTAAGGAAATAAACAAATTAATTAACATAATTACTTGATAGATATGCAGTATTCCTACAAACTCGTTTGTGGAGTTCATAAACTTTACTGTTGGTATCTAAAAGTAAAATCTTGTGGTTGTTTCCTGCTATTTTCGTTTTTGATTTTAATTCTTCAAAGATTTTTATTTGCTCTGTATTTGAGTGCTTGTTACCTTTTTTTTTTTTTTTTTTTTTTTCTGGAAGAAGAAAGTGAGTACCAAAATTAACTAAAAGCAGTGTCTTTAGAATTGCTGGCACTGCAGTCACTGTTGAAAAGAAGTTTATCTTTTCCTTGGGCATTGCCTGTGCTAAGCATCTAACCTAAAATCAATTACCAAAAGGTGGAGAGACCCAACTTGAATATAAGATCACAAGGGACTCCGTGCTTGATGATGTGGGATAAAGCCACCTAAAAACCTGCATCCCAATATAGGTGGTTTAATCCTGTATGTCTTTTTATAGCAACACCATGTGGACCATGCCGTTGCACTGACAATTCACTTGTACTTGGATTGCCTATTTTTATGTATCATTGTTGTCGGTAGGTCCATTCCTTGTTGGCTTTATCTGCCTTAACTTTTATTTCTTGAAGCTTTAATATTTTGGATTCCTTGTAGATCCTTGTAGCATACTCTTATGGTTAGCTTGAGCTAGTTAGTGTGTTTTTGCCATTTTTTCAAAAGGGAGTTAAAATACTTTTTCTCAAAGCTCTTAATATTTCTTTTCCTTGCAATACTTTTTATTCTTTGCACTTTGTCTCAATGGAGTCAGAGAAAGTGTATCTTGTGGTCTTACCATTCTATCCATGTTCTTTTTCCTGTCTCAGACACAAGAGTTGCAGATCAGAAGGTGTTCACCTTTGCTAGAAAAAGCACCATTGTCAAGTAATGGTGCACTGGTCTCAGATGAATGGAAAGCAGTCCCGGACATTTGGAGGTCTTCTGCAGAAAAGTATGGTGATCGAGTAGCGCTGGTGGATCCATATCATGATCCACCCTCTACCTTGACTTATAAGCAGGTAAATTTTGCTTCTATTCTTCAATAAGCTATTACAAATCTAATTATACATTGAAATAGAAAAAGAGAAGCCCATTGCATAATTTGTTAAATTAATATCTGAATACTTGTTTCTTTATATTTAATTATCTCAAATTGTATTAATAGTTCATAAAATGTTGCTTTTCCAACTTCTATTATTTTTTCCGTGTTTTCTGCAAAACAAGTCATTATATCTTTTCAATTGCCTTATTTTCAACTCCTTTCTTATTGCAGCTGGAGCAGGAAATTTTGGACTTTGCTGAAGGTTTAAGGGTTATTGGAGTAAAACCAGAAGAGAAGTATGCGCTTTTTGCTGATAATTCATGCCGGTGGCTTGTTGCAGATCAAGGTGTGTATAATTTGTAATTTTTGCCATGAACTCTCTTGCTGAAGTCCAACAGCATAAAGATTGATTTCCTTGGTTGTGTACTCGTGTTAGCATAGATAATCTAATCATTTCGTTGCTAGTACATGCATGATCTTGTTAAAGAGATTCAATAAGTTTTTTTATAGGACTCTGGAATTTAGATAGATTCCTTTAGTTGCTTTTGAATCTGAGGCATTTAAATCTGATTCTGTAGAATTAATAAAGTATGAACATAGTATGTTCTATATAAACAAGTGAGACTAGAATCTCACACGAATTGAGAGAAAAGTTGAATAATTTGCTATTGAATCTAGAGCCTAAAACATTATTAGAATAAGATTAGCATCCTGTACAGGAACGCTTCTTATCTTTACTCTGCTACAACCTTATTAGTAGTTGAATTTCTGAAATTTGAAAATAATTTTGGTACGTTATTTTGGCCAAGGTATAATGGCAACGGGAGCAATTAATGTTGTCAGAGGGTCAAGATCAGCTGTGGAAGAGCTTTTACATCTGTACAATCATTCAGAAAGGTTTGAGGAAATAAGTGCTTTTGTAAGATACTTCAATTTTTCTAATAAAAAAAAAAGAATTTTTGTGTTTCAAGTGAACTCTAGTTCTCTTGTCATCCAAGTAGAAGATGTCCTGAAATAATGTATTTTGCTTAAATTGGATATGCATGCATAAGTTTTGTTGCAATGTCAGTGTCAACCTATTTATACTTGCTATCTCATGTTTATTGTGCGCTTGAGCATCAATTTGCTCTTTAGTTTATGTCAGCATGTCCACTTGTGGGATTTACCCCTTCATTGAGCATTATTAATTCTCATAATTAGTAATATTTTCTTCTGTTAATTTGATAATCAAATGTAATCTGAATATAATCATGAAAGAAGATATTATCCTCATGAACGGTTGATAATTGTTGCTCACAATGTATATAACTCGCACGAATCTTATGTCCTCTGATCAGCTGTAGTTCTTATTTTGTGAAGTTATAAATGCTTCTTCAGGTTTCTTTATCTGGACTATTCTGCCTTTAATGTGATTAGTAATACAGAAATTGCTTATTTTATGTTATTATTATGGCAGTGTTGGGCTTGTTATCGACAATCCTGAATTTTTCAAACGTCTTGCTGGAAAATTTTGTTCCAATGCAACGATGAGATTTATTGTTCTACTTTGGGGGGAGAAATCAGGCCTAGCCAGTGATGAAACACTAGGTGTGCCTATATTCAGTTATAAGGAGATCATTAAGTTAGGAAGAGAAAACCGCGCTGCTCTTATTGATTCTCTTGATGCTAGTAAGTTGATTGACTGTTAAAATTTGGATCATGTATTTTACCTTGTCACCTTGTTGTCCTTGAGTTTATTATTTGATCATGTATTTCATATTCTCTTCTGTGTTATTTTGCTTTTGGTTGCCTAAACTGTAAGTTAAATAGAGACTAAGATCTTATCTGTCCAAAATGGACCCTTGGGATAAAAATTTTCACGACATTTTCTTTTTGCGAGTACCCATTACTGGGTCTTACTCCATTGTAGGGCTTCTGATTTAAGATGTGCTTGTTCCTACTACGTTTTAATATTTTGTTGTTTATGGAATGGTCCTTTGTTCTGAATGTAAATATCTATCTGAATTTATGATAAATTTTAGCTTCTATGTGAAACATATACTGATGAAATTGTAGTTAAACATTAGGCACGATAGCTACTAATATGACTTGAAGATTGAGATTCTCTGCCCCCAGTATTCTACTAATGTTATTTTGAAAGAGTATTTTGTTTATCCTATTTGAATAGACACAATTTTTTGGGGAATTTCGTTTTGCACTAAAAAAAAAAAAAAAAAATCTTAGTGTGGTAAGCCAAATGCATTAAAGAATTTGATTTCACTGAGATGACAAAATCTGGACCATCATCGCTTTAAAAATCTACGAGCCAGGGGTGGAGGGTGGATCACATTTTTCTATTTATGTCCTCCTTTCTTCATGCTTGATAGCTAAAACTTGATCCAGTCCAAAATAGCCACTTCGTACGTGATGACATTTGTATGGTTTTCCATGTTACTTTTATTTAATTATGTACATTTTATAACTTGCTTAAATCATATAGTTTTACTGAGTCAACATTTGAAGAGGAGTGTAATAGTGATTGCAGTACTTATTTTTTGTTGAAGAGCATGATAACTGTAAACTTGTTAAAATTAGAATGAATCCAACAGTTATATCAAGGACACTATCAATGATCTGAATGTCATACTGTAAAATTCACATTTCCTCAATAGAATTATAGCAGTTGGCTAAATCTGATTTCAGGAAAAGGTTACAAATACGAAGCCATCGGCTCAGATGATATTGCTACCCTTGTATATACAAGTGGAACCACTGGTAACCCGAAAGGCGTTATGCTTACACATAAAAATTTATTACACCAGGTAACTGCTTGATACTGATTATATACCTTATAGGTATTTTAGTTTTCAAAAGTTACATAAGAACAATGTTTTGATCGAGTACCGAGCCATTTTTGTCTCATCATAGAAGAATATTTTGATTGACCGCTGAGCCATTTTGTCTCATCTGTAAGTAATATGCTATATATTAGGGATGAATTAGTGGATATCGTGAAATGGTTAGTAGCAATGTACCTATGAAATTGTTATGTGGGCAAAGTTTTTCTGCAGTTGTCAGTGGGTTAATGAAGTTTCATTTTTGTAACTTGTGTCATGCTTTTTTTAAGTCCTGGTTATTCCAAACCTTGGTTGACCCCAATTGATCCAGGGGACTTTGAGGTCCCGGTTGTTTGAAACCTGGACTGGCTCATGTTGCCATGTATTTGTGACATATCTTTTAGTGGAGAACATTCAACTGTTTCATTTCTTATCATCGAAAAGCAACCTCATGCTTAATATAATCTGCTGTATAATATTGTTTCCTCTCTGAATTTTTTTTCCAGATAGAAAATTTGGGGGTTCTTGGACCTGCTAAAGGGGGGGATAGATTTCTAAGTATGCTCCCTACCTGGCATACATACGAGCGAGCTTGTGAGTATTTCATATTTACGCGTGGAATTGAGCAAGTGTATACAACCGTGAGAACTTTGAAGGTATTGTTTGTTGTAGGTTTGCTTTGATAGCATGAAAGTTCTTTAAATTAATCTTGAATAAATGGAAAAATGCAAACAGTTTGACTTTATCCACTACCATGTTCTACTGGCACATTTAGCAATTCTACGCATGGAATGATTATTAGTTTATTACTTATTTATATGTTGATTTTGTTTTGTAGGATGACTTGAAAAATTATAAGCCAGATTACATGATTTCTGTACCTTTAGTGTATGAGACACTTTATAGGTATGTCCTTTACTTGGGATTTCTACAATCTTAATTAATCAGCTCCAGCAAAGTTTATTCGGATTTAGGATGCTTTGTTTTGGAAACAATTATAGATTATTACATTTGTCTGCAACTTTAGGGCAAGTGGGTTCTCTTAAACTCACACTTAAAAAAAAAAAAAGGGAGAGAGAGAGAGAGAGAGAAAATGCTAATTGTTCGTGTTGCATACATATGTGCTATAGTTTCATGTGTTCCATCAGTTTTCAGTCATAATGAATGTGATAAACTCTGCGTGGTATAATAATTTTGTGGAAAAAAGTTTCCCTGCATTTTAAGTTATAAAATCAAATTTAATTTTTCTCACTATATAATCTGGTGAGGAAAATCTTTCAGAGAAGGAATATATTGATCAGAGCTTAGATTGTACTCAAAATCTTTCATATAGATTTCGTTAATGCTTTTTAGCACATATTCTTATGGCACTGAGAAGTAATATTTCAGAAACTTTTAAAATCTTTGTTGAAGTACAATTTATAAGGAGTAAGTTTCATTGTACTCGGCTAAACAATTTAATAATTTTTTTTACTAGCTTGTTTGGTGTAGTTTGTTGTTCCTAAAGATTGTTGGACCTATGTTACTCGGACTTGGGTGTGAGTGTTAGATATGAGTATATGTCCGACAAAGAATGTTCAATTTTTTTTCTAAGTTTTTCCATGTATTTGGAGGATCATATCCCCATACTCATGTCGGAAACGGATACTTGAAGAAATATGAAGAGTTGGAGCAACATAGGTTGGAACATGTCTCTAGTTTATGAAAAATTTGTTTTGATTTCACATGAAGCTGAAAAGAACCACATAGGAATGGGGTCTTAATACCCATTTTCTTAGATATGAGAGTTATGTTTGCAATTTTAGATTTAATTCTATAAGATCCAGCTGCATCACCTTGATTAGTTGATTAAAGACTAACTTCGTTGAATAAAAATAATTTCCTTTTGTGATAGATGTTCTTCTTTCTCTTTCTCATCCTGTATTTTGGGCTATTTTCATGTCATGTCTAAACTATCCGACTTAAATGATAATCATGCCACCATAATGAGTCTCTAGTTAAACTCATTGTGTAGGGAAGCTATTTGATTCTAAATGCAGCCTTCAAATTTTTTTGGATTGCCTTGCAGTGGGATTCAAAAGCAGATTTCTGCAAGCCCCAAAGCTCGTAAATTAATAGCACTTTTTTTCATAAGGGTCAGCTTGGCATATACGGAATTGAAGAGAATTTATGAGGTGCTGGAACTGATCATTTTACAATTTTTATGATACTAAAGTTGAAATGTGTAGGTTCCTTGTTTATGCTTTATGTTCTTCCAATGCTGACTCACTGTCCTATGGCTTAGATTTCATTCTGTAAAGCCCTAAAACTTCAGATAAGTAGGAACTAGATGCCAATTTAATCTGATACTTAAGACCATGGAGTTTCTTAACTTACTACCCGATTTCCTGGCTCTTCCAAAAGAATTGGGGAAGACCATACAGCCACTCCTTTTTTAGTGAAATTATTGTTTAAGCAATTGCGCGTTTGGATAAAAATAGTAAGCTTCTCTTAAGTGTACAATCACGGTTAACACAGTTCTGTTTATCTGGAAATGGATTAACAAATCTGTATCCAATTTAGAATTAAATAGTTGAGAAAGTTTTCTGCAGCATATGGTGACTAGTCTACCAGCCCATGTAATCTACCAAAACGATTTAAGGAAATTAAAACTATCATCTATTTGTCCCATGTAGTGGATGTGTCATATACTGAGTTTTAGCGCACGCATTTGGTTCTTCGGAATGTCTTTTCTGCTCCAAAGTATAACACCTGCTGTGTTCTAATGTTCTTTAATTAATCACTTATTTCTAATCAATTTTGCCCTTTGCTTTTATTTCATAAACAGGGACTATGCCTAACAAGAAATCCAAAGCAACCTTCATATCTTGTAGCCATGTTAGACTGTTTATGGGCAAGAATTATTGCTGCAATATTATGGCCATTGCACGTGTTAGCAACGAAGCTTGTTTATGACAAAATACGCTCTGCTATTGGAATCCAAAAGGTTTGATCTATTTATTATATAAAATTGTTATTGAAGTTCTCTTCTTCAAGCTAGTAAAGGTCTGTTTATCAATCAATAAGAATCTGTTTGTATTCTAATTACAAAAATAAGAAAAGGAAAAAAGGGAAAAACAAGGAAGAGGGACCCATATTGTTGTTTTTGCTTTTATGTGCAAAGTTCCCTGTTGCTACGTTCCTCTTATTTTCTTTGTTCAGTATTTCTAGTATTATCTGTTCGGGGTTTTACTGATTATTTTTTTAATTATCCCGCAGACTGCCAAAAGCGGGGGTGGAAGTTTGCCTACGCATATTGAAAAATTTTATGAGGTTAGATGCTAATTTTTTCTTAGTATTCAAATCAAAAGGTTAGTAGCCATTATCACTTATTTTATGGAGTCACATACATGCAGGCAATTGGTCTAGAAGTGCAGAATGGTTATGGTTTAACAGAAACATCCCCTTGCATTGCTGGTCGCCGACCTTACTATAATGTAACACACCTGTAACTTTTTCTGTTAGAAATTTTTATTGAAACTAACTCTTTCTTCCATCCCACCTGTGATAGCGCATGTGATTTCTCATAAGCAATGTGAAGAAATTCTCATAAGAAAATTATTAGTTGTATACTGGCACTCTACTTTACTAAATCCAAGGTATGTGAAAGGAATGTGTTTGAGATCATTTGAAAAGTAGACCGACCTATTTGGCTGCTACTATCTTCTTTTCCTTTTCTTGCTAAGTCCTTATTAAGATCAAGGGAAAGGATCTATGCAGGTGCTTGTGATTCAAGTCTTATTGGTTGAGTGGTCTGGACTTTTTTTTTGGTACAGTGAATTTTAACGGGATAACCAAAGTTCTTGCAGGATCTGGGGTTTTGAACCCCAGAATTGCCAGAATTCTTTATTATCTTCAAAAGAATGGTGACATATTCACCTTATGCAATCATCAAATTGGTGACCATACATACTTCAGATGTTTGAGAATTCTTTTAACTCTCTTGATGAAAATGCAAGGGACTAAATTTTTATATACCATATTTTCCGACAAAGAATTTGATCGCATTGTTATTCTTGAAAGAGAATGGAAACCTGGATTTCCTAGTTGCGGCCACTTAAGCTATCTTTTTTCTCAATCACCTGAACAGTTACAAAGTTTGTCAGCCCAGCAATAACTGTCTGGTCCTTGGTAAAACTTTGTTAAATACATGCTAAATTGCCTAGTTACATTAATTTACTGATCATTGCCATTACTTTTAATATTGTTGCATGTTAAACGTATCTTATTACGTTCAACTTTAACTCTTTCCAAAATTTTAGATGTTTTTAGTTTATCTAAATAAACCTTCTGCAGATTATGTACTAATTTTCTGTATTAAGTTGAAAACCATTTTGATCATAAAAACTTCTCACTGATTTATCTTTTAGCGTCTTTTCTTTTTTAAGTTGTCTTCATGTCATCTAGTCTTATTCATGTATTTTTCGTTTTGTCCAAATTGTGCCTAACTCTAGAAAGAGTGTTCCATCATATAACAATCTAATCATATTCAACTTTTGAAGGTTCTTGGTTCAGTTGGGCATCCAATTCCACACACACAGTTCAAAATCGTGGATTCTGAAACTGGTGAAATTCTCCCACCTGGCTCCAAGGGCATTATAAAGGTTAGGGGACCACAAGTGATGAAAGGTTACTATAAGGTAATATTAAATTGAAATATGTTGGTTGAAGAATTTAATCAATGAAAACTAGTGCTTGTTAAAAATATTGGCAAATGTTCATATATTGTGCAGTTTTTGCAATAAGCCTGAGTTATTAACCTTTGTTTAGTTATTATTTTTATAAAGAGAAGGGAAGATAAAATCAAGAAATTTTAGGCATTAGTGACAAGCGATTTCAAATTAATGAAATAAAAATGGGATTAATTATATTTACTACCCGAACTAGGATCAAATGTTTGATTCGGTACC
>JBBYHM010000020.1:7462357-7473695 GCA_038381775.1 Adansonia rubrostipa | reverse complement strand
ATATATATATATATATATATATTAAAGAATATAAGTTGACAAAAAATAATTAAATATAATGCATTGTTGTTAAAAATTAAAGTCATCAATTTCACCATTACAAGTAATGAGGTCTGTTGTGAGAACAAAAAAACAAAAGGAAGTTTTGGTCAGTCGGCCGTGCAGATTTTCTAACTTGAACGGCTAATTAGTTTATTTGTCGTCTGTTTCCTAACAACTTTCTAGTTATAGTTTCTACTTTTTCTTTTTATATAATATGATCATAGTATTTTTAAATATGGTCTAATCTTAAAACATATATTCTTTTCACATTTATCTGGCAGATTAATATGATAAGTTTAAGATTTATTTTCGAAATATGTTTTCTAAAGGTTGAATCATTTGCTTAATTTTAAAAGATAATTTATATATATATATATATATGTTTACACGACACATTTAAGATTTTATATTTCAAATGTTTTTTACAAAATTTAAATTAAGAGTGATACGAAAATAAAAATCATTCTTTTTATCATTCACACTAACTTTCTTTTAAAAAGAATCAATTATATTAATTTTTGTGTAAATTTGTTTTTGAATTGAATCACGATTCAAATTTCTTTATAAATATTTTGTTTAATGCAACTCGACCCGATCGGTAAGTCTTTTATATTATTTTAAAAATTATTTTTAATAATTATATATTTTATAATTAAATTAAAAAAATAAATTTATTAGATGAATAATGATTCAACCTTGATCAAACCGGTTTGAATCACTAAATTTTATGTTAGGTCTGACCTAGTACGGATAAGGTATGAGTTGGAAGATGGTCATCTTTTGTGAGTATAATTTCACATTTCAATCAAACTATATTGGACAAAATATTTTGCTTATCTAACAATTCTACTAAAAAAATTCGTTAAAAGTAGGCAATTATTGGGCGTTTTGCCGAATGAAGTATTCAACGCTTTCATAGGCGTTCATATTTTAGCTAAGAATAGTTTTAAGAAAAAAGAAAACGTCATTCTTTCTTTTAGTTTATTCGACTCAAAATAAGAAAAATCATGATGCAAGAAGGGAAGGTCAATGCTATACAAGAAAAATCATGATGCAAGAAGGGAATGTCAATGCTATACATCTAAACGTTAACAATGGGGAGATACAAGTATTTTAGAAAAGTCAAAGAACTTGTTTTCATTTTATAAAACATATATATATATATATTACAATTTGAGAATAAAGCAAAATATTACAATTTGTACAAATTGTTATGCCTAGATAAGGTACAATACTAAAGTAGGCGCAGGAAATCCTTCAACTTGGGATCCACCCATTATATCCTTCAAAGGAGTGACAGTTGTTCTATCTTTAGCACGCAAAGTGCAAGTAGGCAGACAATTATGCCAGACTCTGGCTATGACACTAGGAATGAAATGTATAAGTCTCCAACCTAAGAAAGCCATCAATGATATAACACCCTCCGTCGGAAACCATCAATAGCCATATCTCAAAACACCAATTGACTTTATTCTTCTTTCCATTGAATCAATTGTCACCACTCCTCCATCCTCATACATGCCGTTTTCTAAAAGTCTAAACTCAAACACGAATTCCAGAGGAAAAAAAATTATATATTTCTAACAAAAAAATTTCATCGAAAATAAATTCTATTACTAAACAACCTTTCTTTTGTAGTGGGATATGAATTTTCATCTTTATAAATAATGTATTTTTGAAATGGTATATTGAAATGTCGTAACATACATTTTTTTTTTTACAGCATAAGAAGTGCAATGTTGCTATTAGTTACTACAAATTATTATGTTTTACAGCAAGGACGTATATAATGTTATTAATTAAATTAACTTAAAACATTAAAATTCATTAATTTTTTAAGTAAATTCATACTTTTTTATTATACTCAAATAAATTATTATCTTTTAATTTGTAACTAAATAAATTCTTATTTTAAATAAAAATCGATAAATGTTAAAAATTTATCTAAATATAAATTGAAGATTAAACGCTTATTTAATATAAATTAAAAGTCAAAAAGTTTATTGAGTGTAAAATAAAAATTCAAGGATATATTTTTTTGTTATTTTAGTCATTAAATTAATATTTTTTTTTGCTAGTATGTTACCCTTAATCATATAAATAATACTATGTCGATAACATTAATAAATCGATTAATCATGTTCCTTTATATTAAAACAATTCTATACGAAATCAACAATTCGTAAACTGTGGGATAACTGAATATTTCCCACATAATTAAATCGTTTAGTCAATTTTAGATCTTTTAAAGCCTTCAATTAAAAAAGACAAAAAGGAAATAATGACAGCAATATTTATATTTATTTAGTAAATGATAACGAAAACCATAATATTATATTTTTCCCAATTCTAACTTTCTTGTCAATTAAATAGGTATATATTGTCCAAAAATCTTCTAAGAATATGTTTAAAGTAAGGGTTTGTAGTTTTCCTTTTAGGAATAAAGAGATTATTTCCTTTTTAATATATTCATATAAAAATTTAAAAAGACATAAATATTTTTATTTTATTTTTAAAATATGATTATGTTTGATTTTATTGTATTTTCGTAGGAAAGATTAATCTTATTTTAAGTTATGATATCAAACTTAATTAAAAACATTATAAAATGTTATAAATTTTAAACAAATTTGCAGATTAAAGCATATCTGTTAAACATAATCCAAAGGTGTGAAAACTGGATTATGGATATAAATATATAAATAATACTAGTTGACAAACAAACTAAATATATTTCCTTAAAAAAACATAAAAAATATAATGCATTGTTCTTAAAAAATTAAATTATAGAGTCATCAATTTCATTACTACAAGTAATTAGGTCAGTTGTGAGAAACAAAAAAAAAAAAACTAATTAGTTTATTATTCTTTTGGCTGTTTTCTAAGAACATTTTAATAATAATTTCAATAATTTTTATAATATAATTAGGTTATTTTCGAATTTCCAAAATTTTATTCTCATGAAATACTTTCTAAAAGGACTAAATCATTTTATTTATTTAAAAAAATTTTTTTTATTGATCCGTCATAATTATTTACATACTTTAAGAATTTTATTTTCGAAATACTCTTCACTAAAATCGACCCCTAATCGATTTGAAAAAAAATTTTTTCTTCTTAAAATTGAAATAACTTTTACCTCTAAAAAAATATTTTTGTGCGTATAATTATACATTTCAATCAAATTATGAGACTATAAATATTCTGTTAGACTAACTATTCTACTAATTAAATTAATCATTAAAATTGGGCAATGATTGGTGTTTTTTTTTTTTTTTTTTGATAATGAAATAATAGGAGTTTTGGTCAATGAAGAGTTGCATTTTTAACTCTTTCATGCGCGTTACAATAAATCTCTTTCTAGACTAAGACATAAAATACATATAAATAAATAGTTTTAGGTAAAAAACAAAACAACTCTCTTTTTTTTTTTTTAGATTATTCACCTCAAAATAATGAGCTGTTTTTTCTTAAAAAAATAAAAATCTGAAAAATCACGCTTGCTGATGCAAGACGGGAATGATAATGGATATGAAAACGCGTAAAATGAATACGTTACGTAAGTATGATATGATACGAAAGTTTTTTTAAAATAAGATATAAATATTATAAGATTTAATAATAAATTTTTTTATATAATAATATGTAAAAATATAAAATTGATATTTTTTAATTAAATATGAACATATAACTAACTTTAAAATAATTTTTTGAATTTTAAAACTGAAATGTTAAAAAATTCAACAAAATATAATTGCTTATTGTTGATTTCATATTTGAAAGAAAAATGTAAAAAAAAAAAAAAATAGAAACTTCATTATGTTTCCATGTCCTTAACATATTTTGCTCATTTCGAATTTTATTTATTTATTTATTTTTTTTGATGTGGTCTTACATGGATAGAAGTGAGATACACACCTAAATATTATAGAAGGGTGAAAGAAAATATATATAAATGATATTACAGTTTAGAAATTAAAAAAAATGAACTGCTGATATTAAAAAATTATCGAAATATTATTTTTTTTACACATCCGAATTTATTGAATATTATTTTTTAAAAATTACCGAAAAACATCTTCCAAAAAAATACTAACTAGATAGCTAGCTTATCAACATCATGAAGTTTAATTATGATATTGATTTTGTAATTTCTCTCTTGTTTCCATGGAGAAAAAAAGTGGTACTTGATAGAAAAAAATTCCAACATTACATTTCTTGACAATTGCTTGAGGCATGCATTTAATATTTGATGCTCTTATAGTTTACACTTCAAACCTAACCTCTGGACTTAATGATATTGTCTTTGAACTATGTTTTCTTTGCATTTGGTTCAACTAGTTTTAATTTCTTTTCACTTTTCAATTAAATATTAGTACATATAAAAATTAATTTTTTTTTAATTTAAAAACTTGAACTTTACAAAAGTCATAAAACCTAATTACTTATTTTTTATTTCATATGCGAGAAAAAATTTAAAAAAAATGTTTATCATATATATGAACGTATCTAGTTGTATTGTTACCATGTTTTCATTATGTTTAATTTTTTTTATATGTCCTTGCATGGACAAAAGTGTTTGTACTTCATACAAATGGATCTATGATGTACATCTAGATAATAGCAATGGAGATATACCTAAATATCATAGTGGGGAGAAAGAAATTTTATACATACTAGAATTGAGCGCATTCACTATGTGAATGAAAAGATAATATTTTCCTAAAAAAAAAAAAGAGATTAATAAATAAATATAAAAAAATAAGTAGTAAGTGAATTAAGTGGGCAGGTTTTAAATTGGAGTAATTTTTAAGAAGTGGAAGTTTTTCTAAAAAGAAGTGAGTATTTAAAAAAAATAATATTTTTTAAAATATAAAAGTATGTAAATATCCTTATCAATATTAGTTTAATTTATTTTTTTATTTCATTAACTGAGTTAATTCTGATTAATTCGTGATAGCAATTCAATCGTTCTTTTTACAAAAATACATATATATATATATATATATATATATGAGATAGGAAAAGGAAATTATTGATATTAAAAATTCCTATCACAAATTTCCTCAATATTATCTTGAAGAAAAAATAAACTTATCAACATCATGAAATTTAACTATCATTATTTTGTAATTTCTCTCTTGTTTCCATAGGGAAAAAGTGGCACTTGATAGACAAAAATATTCCAACATTTACATTTCTTGGGAATTGCTTGAGGCATGCATTTAATATTTTTATGCTCTTATAGTTTAAACTTCAAACCTATCCTTTTGGCTTAATGCTATTGTCTTTTCACTATTTTTCCTTTACATTTGGTTCAACTAGCTTTCGCTAGTCTATACCTACATGTGTACATAACATAAAAATCCATAACTTATTCTTCTATTTATCTATATATTTTTTTTCTTAATGTATTTAATTATATGCCGGTACACTGACATAAGGATAATTTAATAATAAATAACCTAACAATAGTAAATACAATTAAACAAATATAACATGAATTAAGTGATTAAAACATATAGGATACGGCATGAAATGAATATCTGTTTTAAATTTATATAATACAAATTATTAACATATCAAAATTTATATAAATATAAAATATAAATTATGATATTATAAAATACATGAACGCAACACAATACTTAATGCATAAATTGCTTGTGTAGACAATAATCCTTAAAAAAAAAAAAAATACAAATCAGTCTTAAAATATCCAGTTGTCCATTTTTCTACAAACGTTATTTAAGATAGTTGCCGTGTTGTGTTGGTTTCCATGGTGATGTAAGATCAAACATATTGTATTTGGTGAAATGAAGAATTCAGCGATGGTTGTTGATGTTAAAACATTGACTTTAAAGGTAAAAAAATGAGAAAAAATCAAAATGGAATATGCTATCTGTTTGAGTATGATTCTGGGATCACTTTTGAGGGATTAGATGTACTTAAATACCTTGACTACTAATCACTCTTTCCTCACTACGAGTCACCTTACAAAAAAACTCAGGTTTCATTTTTTGCCTGAGCCAAGGAACAGGTTGATCGTTGACTTCCAGAGAAAACAGGTCAGGCAGTTGTTTCTGATTTCTGAATCTTTAAGGATGTAATAAAGATGAATTACATGAACTGATGCTGCTTGTGAAAAATGATGTTTAGTTATCAAGTTTCTATAATTTTTTGTGAATGGCTGAAAGGTATATGGTTCTTGATTTTTTCCTATTGTCTTGGATTTTTCCGGTAAATGCCCACGCTATGTCTTGGCTTTTATTTTATTTTTATTATTATTTTTAAACAGAGCAAGCATGTTTGCTTCCTTGATTTCCTTTGCCTTTAATAGTTCAAAGCAGATTATACTTCTTGCGGTGATTAATCAGGTGCTAATTTTCGAGGATTTTAGATTAGCTGAGGAATCTAAAAAGTCCGAGTTTCGTTCATTCTTAGTTTTGTGGTCTGTAATATTTGCATACAGGAATAGGATAGTCGAGAGCTTACTTGAACTATTTATTTTTCTTAGAGTACGTATGTCCGACATATATTTCGATATTGATACGAGATATAATCCTTCAAATAAATGTATAGAAAAACTTAAAAAAAATTAAGTGTACCACGTTGAACACATCCTGTATCCAACACTCGTCTAAGTCGAGCAAAGCGATCATTTAAATTTATGTTTTATTATTTTTTTTTTCATCTTGTTCAGGTAAAAATTAGCTATTTTGAGAGAGATTAATTAGTCACAGATTAAGTCGAGCAATAGCCATGGCTAGGAACCAGCTTGGAGTTCTTAATGCCCTCGATGCAGCAAAAACCCAATGGTACCATTTTACTGCAATTATAATTGCAGGAATGGGCTTTTTCACCGATGCTTACGACTTGTTTAGCATCTCTCTGGTCACCAAATTGCTTGGTCGAATCTACTACCATGTTGAAGGATATCCAAAGCCTGGAACATTGCCACCTGGTGTAGCGGCTGCCGTTAATGGCACAGCCTTTGTTGGCACCTTAGCTGGTCAGCTTTTCTTTGGCTGGCTTGGTGACAAATTAGGCCGAAAAAAGGTTTATGGACTAACACTGATGCTTATGGTGGTCTGTTCCCTTGCCTCGGGACTTTCCTTTGGAAGTTCCGCAAAAGGTGTTATGGCAACACTTTGTTTCTTCAGGTTTTGGCTCGGTTTCGGCATAGGTGGCGATTACCCCTTATCAGCCACGATCATGTCGGAATATGCCAACAAGAAGACTCGTGGAGCGTTTATCTCGGCTGTTTTCGCAATGCAAGGGTTTGGGAATTTAACAGGTGGGATCGTTGCTCTTATCGTGTCAACCGCATTCGATCATGCGTATAAGGCCCCTCCATATTCAGTTGATCCAAAAGGGTCAACCGCGCCTGAAGCTGACTATATTTGGCGGATCATTCTGATGTTCGGAGCAGTTCCGGCTCTTCTAACTTACTACTGGCGAATGAAGATGCCTGAAACTGCCCGTTACACCGCCCTTGTTGCTCGAAATGCAAAACAGGCTGCTTCTGACATGTCCAAGGTCCTTAATGTCGAGCTTGAAGTTGAAGAAGAGAAGGTGGAGAAGCTTCGAACCTCCAACCAATTTGGTCTATTCAGTAAGGAATTCTTACGTCGCCATGGACTACACTTACTCGGAACAACCACCACTTGGTTCTTGTTGGACATTGCCTTTTACAGTTCCAACCTGTTTCAAAAAGACATCTTCACTGCAATCGGCTGGCTTCCGAAAGCTGAAACCATGAGTGCAATCCACGAGGTTTATCGGGTTGCAAGGGCGCAAACGCTCATCGCACTTTGCGGCACCGTCCCTGGATACTGGTTTACGGTGGCTTTCATTGATTATCTGGGCAGGTTCACGATTCAATTGATGGGGTTCTTCTTCATGAGCGTTTTCATGTTCGCTCTCGCCTTCCCTTACCATCACTGGAGATCTCACCACGCTGGGTTCCTCATAATGTACGGATTGACCTTTTTCTTTGCGAACTTCGGACCCAACGCCACCACATTCGTCGTCCCGGCTGAAATCTTCCCGGCGAGGTTGAGATCAACCTGCCATGGGATATCGGCGGCGGCCGGAAAAGCCGGTGCCATTGTTGGTGCATTTGGGTTCTTGTATGCTGCACAAAGCACCGATCCATCAAAGACCGACGCCGGTTACCCACCCGGTATCGGCGTCAAAAACTCATTGATCATGCTCGGTGCCATCAACTGTCTCGGGATGGTTTTCACTCTTTTAGTGCCTGAATCCAAGGGGAAATCATTAGAAGAGCTAACGGGCGAAAATGAAGACGACGGTGATGAGATCCAGCAGGCATCTTCGGGTCGCACCGTCCCAGTCTGAGTTAGCAAAGGTTTAAGCATTATAATTATAATTATATATACATATATATATATATATATATATATATATATATACATATTCATATCAAAAAGTTATGTCAAAGTTCAAAGCTTGAAAGGATATTATTGGAGTTGAAAAAGCACTCCAACAGCGTCATCCATTCCTTTTAATCAGAAAGTAAAGTTCTTGTCTAACAATATTGAATGCCCTTTCCCCCAAAAATCAAAATAATGATATATTCAAGCTTAGCATTTTAATTAGTAAAGTTGTGTATGATATGAGTTATTTGTTTAAAATTTAATTTGATTCGTCTTGAAATTTTTATTTTATTATTTAATTTTTTTATTTTTATAATTAAATTTATATAAAATATTTTTTATTAATTAAATAATAAATTAAATTAAATTAAATTGATTTTATATCAAATCCAACTTAATTTAAATTAGTTTAATATTCTTATATAATACTACATTCTTTTTATATCAAAATAAACATCTATCACTTGATTTGTATCAAATAATTTCTTATTTAATATTATTAAATACAAATTAAAATTTAAGTTTTATTTAAATAAAAATTTTAAGTAAAAATATAAAAATTTTATTAAATAAATTGATAATTTTATTAATATTTTAGTTTAATAAAACCCCAATTTGATAGGGGCGGTTTTAAACTCTACATTGAAGAATCCATTATTCCAAATAAAATCCAGAAATCATCAATCGGAAAGAAAAATGAGAAGTTAAGGAAGAAGAAGAAGAAGAAACGCATTGCCAAAGTTCAAAAGGATGGGGGATGTTTACGAGAGAGTGAAAGGAGGCAGATTAACCTTGCAAAGGAGGAAGCTTGGCCACTCGCAAATCCATCGATAAAGGCAAGAAGAAGCACAAGAAGAAAAAGAATGCCGACGATAAATATCATCCTTCCCTCGATGACGACGCCGCTGCCTCTGCCCGTTGAAGGCCTCGAATCTAGAGGAGATGTGTACACGATCGACGCGGCTAAAAAGATGGAGTACGAGGAGCTGTTCCCCGTGGAGGAAAAGAAGTTCGGCTACGATCCCAAAAACCCTCAAGCCGAATCGGTCGAACAACCCTCGACGATCGCGTTAAGAAGAAAGCTGATCCTTATTGTAAATGAGCTTCAATTGCCGTTAAACAAATTAGAAGTTATGTATTTTCATATAATGCTTTAGAATTTAATTCAACGATTATGGTAGCGGTTTCAGCCAATTCTTATGCTTAAGCAATTTCTTTTCTCTTGCATAATCTTTTTTTAATTACGATTTCTTACACTTTTGTTCCTGAATTTCCGTTCTGGTGATAAGGGTTTCTGGCTCTCTGGTGAAATTACAAAATTATTTGTGGCGGTTATTTGGGAGCTTGAAGAAGCACACGAGGACGCCATTGTTGGAATCAGTTGTAAAGTCTTGTTCTTTCAGATGGAAGTATTTTTTTTTTCTTTATTTTTTGAGTTCTTTGCTAATTCCGTATTAGGCTTGTAGGGGAAGTATTTAAATTAATATTGACCAAACTTCTGAGCATCAAAGAACTGGATTCTTGTCGGCTGAAATTGATTTAACTGTTATTTTTTGTGCATTGCCTTGATCAATCCCTTTCTTTGCAGCCATTGATTCATCTGTTGAACATAGGCATTGTTCTGTGTCTTGCTGTGGTTGGTACAGCTTCTATAATCTATGTTACTCTGACTTTTCATTTTTCTTAGAGCACCCTTGTTCGACACTCATACCCGACACATATTCAGACATGTTTACGGGAGTATCATCCTCCAGATATATGAAAAATTTAGAAAACCTTGAATACACCTGATTTGGCACTAACCCTCCAGTTCAAGTAACATAGGCTATTATACATCGATTTGTTAAGACTTGTTGATTCTGTTATCTAAACAAAGTTAATGGAGTTTGGTTCAATTGCTTTCATCCGAGATTTTAGAAACAGATTATTAAACTTTTGGTTTTCTATGTGCACTTGATATTGATGATGACCAGGAACAAGCTCTTGCTTGTGCCATTTATAGATTCATCTGTTCAATATATGCCCTGTTCCTGTGTCTTGCAGTGATTGATGCAGTTTTTCCAATACTTTAGATTTGTTAGGCTCTTTGATTCTATCAGCTAAACAAAGTTATTGGATTGCTTCAATCTATGATATTCCGACTTGTCATTTTTTGATGTATTCGTGTCTGATATTTGTGTCCAATACATTTTTGGACATTAGCATTGGGTATGACCCTCCTTATACATGGAAAAACTTTGAAAAAATTAAACATACGTATATCAGATGCATAGCCATATCCAAGGGTAACATAAGATCCAATTGCTTTCATCCTAGATTTCAGAAGCTGATAGTTAAGACTCTTGGTTCTTTGTACTTCATGTTCATGATGACTATGACCAAGCAATTTGCTTGTACCATTATAGATTCTTCTGTTGAACATGTGCTTGTGAATGTGTTACTCTTTCATTCTATTAGGTAAACTTACATGACTTGGATTAGGGTGTGTGTCGAATATTCTTTGATTACGTTCTACATTAATTAAAACCCTAACCAGAGTTTCTTTGGTTTAGCATAGGCATTTTTTAACCCTTGTTTTTAGGTTGGCGAGAGATTAACTAATGTAAGGTTTTTCTCCCTTTCCAATGGTCTGTCCGCAACAAAAAACTTTAAACGAAGCAATGTTCTGTTTCAGAAAGTTATGTCCCCTTTGGAAAAGTGTGCAAGAAAATCTTTCAAAAAAGTGGATAGCATCATTTGCAGATTTAAAAAAAAAAAAAAAAGTGTCGTCCTGAGTGCCTTGACGTCACATTTCTTCTACTACTTTATGACTTGTTCAAATTAGAGGGTAAACGACACGTGTCCACAAATTAGTCAAGTTTACTTTAAAAAAATTCGATTCGGTTAGTGTTTAGTTC
>JBBYHM010000020.1:7405595-7430492 GCA_038381775.1 Adansonia rubrostipa | reverse complement strand
TCACAAATCCTTCGAAGTCTCGGATTACCACCTATACCATCCATTCTGCTTTTGGCATCATAAGCTCCATCAAAGTTAACTTTTAGGAGCTATATTGGTGGAGCTTCTAGTAAAAGCGCATACCAGAACTTAGTTGCTCCCTTTGTTGCCTTTCATTCAATATACTCCGTGATGAGACATCTTGAATTTTCCATAAGCCTCCTTCCTATCATCGGATTGGGTCTTCTATTATATGAGTTCCTTGAATTCCATAAGGTGTAAAGTAACATTAAGGAGAAATCAAAACCACTGTTATCGGTATCATACCGGTACGATTTTGACATATAATGGTATCGGTGGTGGTTGGTTTCATTTTGGTCTTAGTTTCGATCTGTACCGGCTATACCAATAGGTACTAGTCTATTTCGGTGGTACCGGCTAAAAATATTTGTACCGATAGGTATATAATATAAGCTTGCAAAAAAAGTTAAACCCATGTTGATCTTAAATATAATGAATATTATACATAATTACTCATAAATTTGATAAATATTAGATATAATTATTCAAAAATTTAACGATCATTAAAAAATTTTAGTTGTACAACTTGACTAATATTGATTTTCTTATTTTGATGAAGTTTTTTTAGAATATTATATATAATTGATGAATATTTAATATATGAAATTTATTTAATCTCATTTATTTCATATTTGAAAATATTTTTCATATATATAAATTAAAAATATTCAAACTTCAGTAAACCTAAAACGATACACCAAAACACATCGATATCGATATGTACCTGTACCAGAATGAAAATGATACATTCGTCGGTATAGTACTGACTACCTTGATCAAACCCTTCTCCTTATAGTAGTTTCACTGTAGCTGCCACCCATTTGACATAATTATTCACAGAAACTTCAAGCAGTTGTTGAGGTAAATCACTATATTCCATTACTTCTTTAGAGAGATGACAATCTTGTAAAGTATGAAGATCATTTTTTTCCTTAGATCCATATATGTTAAAGTAGCAATTGACTATTGAAATTTTGACGTCAAGTTCTTTTGAGTTGGAAGAATACTATGGAATACCCTCCATCCAAACAACTTTATCTTGGGAGGTACCTTTACTACCTATATCTTCTCCCATATGTTCCACTGAGCACCAAAACCAATAGCCATGTCCAAGAGTGTTCCATATACACTTTTGACAATATATTCACCATTCTTGGCATAATGCCAAATTAATTTGTCTTCTAATGCTATTTTGTATAGATGAATATTATAAATGGCTTTTACCTAATCCTACATAAACTTTTCCTTAATAAAGTCCTCCTTCTATTGTATGTTTATTTCTTCAACAAGAATGCCATCTTATTACTTTTTTGTAAATGACTTAGGGTTAATTGGATTACCAAAGATCCATTACAAGGAATGTATTTATCACCCCAAATATTTACAGTCTTGCCATTACCAATTTGCCATTGATCCTATGAACTAACACTTCCTTAGAAGTCCGAATACTTTGCCAAATGAAAATGACTAGGATCCAAAATAGTTTGCGTAAAACTACACCTTGAAAAGTACTTTGCTTTGAAAACTTTATACCTAAAAGAGTTAGTATCATGGAGAAATCTTTTTTTTTTTTTTAAGAATAATCAAAAATGGAAAGTGTTCCATTGGACCATGAAAACATGACTAAATTTGTCCTAGTTACTTTTTGGGATAAAGTGGAAGAAGGGAAGAGATTCTTAAACAAGAAAAAGACCCAATGAATTTGAAAGAATTGAAGCCGCATAAGGAAAAAGACCCAATAATTGCATGCTTTATGCAATTGATCGGATCATAAAGATATCCTTTCAACACAACATAGGTCGTTGAAAGGATCTTGGAAATTCACCAAAGCACAAAAGCTAGATCTTTTAGAAAATGGGTTCCTATTCAAAGAATGCATAACCCAATAGATAACCTCACACTAACCCATCAATTTGGGACCTAATTCAGGATATTCTTTGGGAGGCATCAGTAAGAAAATGGAATGTAATAATATTGATTCATATAGATACATAGGAAAAGGTTCTCTATTGATTCAAATGTTATACATGCGGGATAGAGATAGAGAAAGAGGAATAAATCGAAGATTTCACATAGTGCTTTTGATCAAAAAATAATTTGATTTATTTCGTACCTTTCACTCAATGAGAAAATAGGTCAGATTCTATAAGATCAAACTTATGGGACTTAAGAAATGATGGAAGGCAATAAAATAAAAACTCAAAAAAAGGGAAAAATAATAAATAAGTAAATAAAATAAAGTAGAAGAACCCATATTCCAAATGAGTAAATTCAAACTTGAAAAGGATCTTTTTGATTATCAAAGAATGAGGGGCAAAGGATTGATCGAGAACCCTATTTTTCAAGTAGAACTCTACTAAACATGTGCAAATCTCAAATCCAAGACTACCTTTATGTTTTGCAAGACAAATATTTCTCCAGTTTAACTGGTGAATTCCTTTATCACCCTGTTTACTTGTCCACTAATATGTTTTATGATGGCCGATAGCTCACCGTAGAAGGTCTTAGTAGTAAAAAAACAATTTATTACATAGGTTGGCAATGATTGTAAGACTGCTTTTATAAATATTTCTTCTAAAAGATAACAACCGTCTATTCTAGTTTTGAATTTTTGCATGCAATTTATTTGTAATTTCTTAAAATGTCCGGTTCTTCCTTTTCCCAACCATTGCTAGCAGTTCTAAATATTTTTCAGGATTAGTTGCAACATGTATCCTGATATGTTTTGTATTTTAGCCCTTATGTCTCTAACAATGTTTAGACTAAAATAGTATAAACTTATTAAGGTTTATTTTTTGCTGGAGCTTTCTTCATAAATCATTAGCATGCTTTTCAACTTTTTATCATCACTTTTATAAACACTTGTAAATAATAAGCTGTCATATACAAAGAAAAGATGATTCACTCTTGGACTAGCTCTAATTGCTTTCATCCTTATGAATTCTCGGTCTATTGTGCCTTAGACCATAAAGCTAATAATTCTTTTGTGTAAAACAAAAAAAAAGTGATAAAGGATCTCATTGTCGAAGACCTCCACTTGGTTTAAAAGTGTCAATGACATTCATATTAAAAAAATAGAATAAAACACTATTGATATGTAACTGATTAAGAGGGAAACCCATTCCTCCTCAAAACCCATCCAAAGCATTATATAATTTTAGAGCATAGTAACTCTTCCTTTTTATTTTTCTCATCTAATGGCATTAACAAGTTCATAGGCTATCATTACATTGTCAATTATCAATCAACATTAAACAAAAGCATTTTGGTTCAAAGTTATACTATTTGAGAGGATGACTTTCAATTTGTTAATAAGACCTTAGCAATAATTTTATAGATGACATTACAAAGACTACTTGAATGAAATTGAGTCATGTTTTTTGGATTTTTAGTCTTTGGAGTAAGAACAATGTTCGTTTGGTTGATTTCACTTGTGTCAGACTACCTATTAGGAATAGACAGATTGATTATTAAGAATAAAGAAATATGTTTTACTAACACCATGACCTATAGTTGTAGACACCTTATTTTGCCTGGGCCTAGAATTGATTTTTCCTAGTTTTAAGGGATCAAGTGAAATTTCTTAGGTCTGGATCTTTTTGGATGAGTTATAGATTATAGAAAGGTCTATGTCACCACGTACCTTTTTATCTTTGATGATACAAAGCAAGCACGTGCAACTTAAAAGATATATATATATATATATATATATATATATATATATATGGTGGCATGGTTGAGCCTTTGGGTTTTCCCTTGATCGAGATTTGAATTAGGCATAATAATCTAAAAATGAGAAAGACTATCAGGTAAATCACTCATCCAATTAGTCTTTGGAGGCTATCGTAAAGTAACCATAAATTTGTTGTTGCCACTGATCATTTTGGGCTAGGTATGATCAATTGACTATTGAAAACAATAAGTTAAGAAACTCGAAACGTTGATTTTGAGGTCTATAAGGTCCAGAGATTCATTGGTTGGGTTTGGGACTTAGTTACGTGTAGGGAAGGATTGGCACCCTATGACGCCCGGAATCAGTACCTACTAGCTATATCTCACTTTAGTTTTGACTTAATAGGTTTCATTTTATCATTATTTTGATATAATCCTTTAATGCATGAAATTTTAAAAATTGTAGATCCAGGTTTTTAAAGAAAATTCATGTCACTTATGCACCCTAGAGATATGGGGAACATAGAGATTTTTGATGAAAATAATCTTCGGATTAAATTTTAAAAATTTGGATATTTTGTGTTAGGCACTAGAGAGATACCGACATGGGACATTGCCATGTAATTTTTGAAAATGATTTTAAAATTTGAATCCATAATGGTTACCATAATAAGAAAGCGTGTTGTAATACAAAAAGAATATAAACGTATCATATAAGAGTAATCACACACAAAACATAAAGAAAATAAGGGATAATTAGGATGTATCTCATGATTGTCTTCGATTATTGACAAATAACAGGGATGACAACTTTGATACATGTTTAGATTCGATGGTAACTTGAGGGATAAAAAAAGTTTTTGATTAAAATAACCCTAGATATTCGGGATAGAGAATTCAAATTTGAGTGAAAAGTAGGCTTAAGGTCTCCCTTCGAAAGGAGATGATAGAGTATCCCTAATGGTGATGGTTTTTGACAAGTTCAAAAGAAGCTTCTAGTCAAAAGCCTATTTGGAAAGTTTCTAAAGAGAGAAAATTCAGACTTGAGGTAAAGAACGAGGTTAGAGTATCTCCTCAAAAAGTGGGGTTAAGTATCCCCAAAGGTGAAAATTTTAGATCTATTAAAAAAAGGTTTTGATTAGTAGTCTCGAGAATGTTGAAGAAAGAGAAAATTTAAGTTTTGAATAAAAAGTAACGTTAGAGTATCCCCAAAATGAAAATTTTAATATTTATGGAGAAAAAGAATATTTTGGATAAAAGGTATTTTGAAAATAGAACTTAAGAGTTTAAATAAAATTATTTTTGTTTTAGCCTTGATCCGAGCTTAGATGACTTATGTTATATTACATTACCCCATAAGATGTCAATTGCGTATGCTATGAGAAGTTCAAATGTCTCGATAAAATTGGTTTAAGAAGTTGGGTTGATTTTAATTGCAAAAACAGGGGATAATATCGCACTATCTCCTTTCTCGAATTTTTTTAGGTAAATTTGAAGGTGTTAAGAGTCGAGCAAGGTATCGTTGGAAGGATGATTCGATAAGGTTTAATATACAAATATTCCAAAAATCCTAAAAAATTGCTTTCTAGGTGGACTTAATTTTTGAAATTGGGTTTATTTTGACACTAGTAGCCTGTGTAGAGGAAAAGACATGGTAGAGTTTGGAAAATCATTTTAGACTTATTTGGTATGTTAAAATCGCAAATGATACCTTTCTAGAGAGGGAATTTCATGAACTTTCTAAGAAAAATATTTGGAAAATTAAAAAAAAAATCATCTGTTAGACCAATATGGCCTAAATAAAATGCAGTTCTCTAGTTCTAAAGGTTCTAGAGAGCAAAGGCTCAAAAAATCATAACTTCTTATCGAAAATAATCTGAGTGGAAATGAGACATCGTTAGAAAGGTAATTTAATGCTTTTTCATGAAAAAAATTAAAACAATTCTAGAAAAATATGTTTAGTCTCAAAAATAATTTTTTAGTGGTAGGCATAATGTTGTTTGAGCAAAAATAAGGGAGTTTTTCAGTCTTTTTCGATTTCTCAAGACTATGCTCGAGCCAAGGACATTTGAACATCCCTGATAGAAAAGAATGGGTAACATGGGCATCATGAATTCATTCCATAATCCCAGAGTAGTTTGGGATGATAAAATAACCCGTTGACCATACCACAAACAAGGGTATTAGACTCAAGATCAAGGCTTAATGTTTTATCAAATAAAATGATCATTGTCTAAGAAAATAGTATTTGAGAGTTTATTCAACCATGAATCCAGATCTGAAAAGCTTGATTTGCCCCTAAGATTAGAGGACCAATTTAGTGAAAACACTAAATGCATGCTAGTCTTTATCTATTGAAGGTAACATAGATTTAACTTGAGATTTTTTTTTTGAAATCAGATTTATTTTTGAAACAAACAAGCATAAATTTTAACAAAAATGCTATGAATGAAAAGTAACATGCACAACAGTAAACATGGACAACACGTTGAAGCAAACAAGATGGTATTTTAATAAGGGAAGAGGTGGAAAAAATGTAAAATGATGACAAGTAAGATGCATAGGAATGTTAGCCTTATAAATGACATCTAGAATCAAGCCATGTATGACGGTATGGACATGTTTAACCAAAAAAAAACATGCTTAAATTTTCAAGAAGGCATTTTTGTTTCACGAAACCTACCAAGATGCAAGAAAATGCATGAATATGCTTAAAATGTACTAGGGTGAACTTTCAAATATGAGATGAACATGTGAAGGTAGATGAAACATGGCAAGAAATGCATGAATATGGGCTGTTGTGATGATGAAAAAAAAACATGGTATGTTTGACCATCCAGGCAACATTAAGGCGTCAAGACGATCATGAAGCCTAAGACTACCATAACCAGGGCCATAATAATATATGAAATCCTTAGGAGGTTCATTGAAACATAATAAGGCCACTAGGATGATGAAAATGCTAAAAAATCAGAGAATAAGCAAAGCAAAGGGGAGGAAATATACCAAAAGTTTCAAGCTTCAGCCTTTTTCTCTGAGCAGCAACTTTAAACTCACATTCTTCCTCCTTTTTGATGTTGAACAGCAAGAAAGAGATGAAAAAAAGTGTTTATAGAAGGGGTTTTGAGAAGAGAGGTGAGTGGAATAGAAGGTTTCGAAGGGCTTTTTAGTGGTGGTTTTGATAAGCTACAAGAATAAAGAAAAGTCTTTGGTTTTTTTTTTTGTGCCTACGAATATTGAGGGCATGTATGAAAGTGAGTGTTCTCTACTGAGTGTAGTAGGGTTTTCTGCTCTGTGCCTGTGTATGTGTCTCTATATATTTTAGCTAAGCCAAAGTTGGCATATATATCCATGTAACCATGAAGACAAAAAAATGCAAATAGCAAAGGCATTATGGGGTTTTAGTGGATGTACCTTATGCAAAGATAAGGTACTGTCCTTAGCTACCATGCAAACTCATTGATTTGCTCAGCAAAAACAGTGGATCAAGGCCACTTTATATAGCTAAGCATTAAGGAAAATTAGACTAACCCTCTGGCAATTTGCATAATGTCATAAAATGTCCCTTGTCATTAGCTATTGGAGCCTTAAAAATTTATCTAAATCTAATCAAAGCCCAAAGTTGAATCTTGGTATGAATTTTGATGATTTTTAATGCAAGAAACATGTTTGAATAGGATTTTTAAATCAACGGTGCAACGATTGAACATGGCTTAAAATGGGTAAAAATTACGTATGTATCAATGCAAAACATCTTGTATCAATACATAAGGTAATTTTTGCCCATCAATATTGATACAATGAAGCGTATATCAACACTAAGAGCCAAAAAAGTTTCTAGTCTTGAGACTTAGAGGTATGTATCAATACTTCATAGGCTTATATTGATACTCTTGCTTGAGTATTGAGACATTTGGCCAAAAATCACAATTTTAGCTACAGCCAAGGTTTGTATCGATATAAACGTGGTAAGTAACGATACCACTCATCAGGTCTTGATATCAAACATGTGAAAATTTGAATTTTTAGCAGTGTAAAAGCTGGTATCAATACCTATGCACCAATATGACTTGCACATACCTATGGCTTTTTGAACTACCTCACTTTAGTCAAAAATAATGAAAAATTGACTTGTTCTTTCGAGGATGCTTAAGATAATAGCCTTCAATGCCCTAGATGATGGCCTAGACAAAATAAGGTGTCTATAGTCTAATTAAAGTGTTGATTGGTTTCCATAAGCTTAGTTTAATATAATAAGGCATTGAAGATTAGGCATTGAAGATTAATTTTTTAATTTAAGGGCTAGGTGTCAGATTTGAAAAATCAAGATCTAAGTCCTGAAAATCTAAGAATGTCCTGACCGGTGGATGTATCTTAGGGTGATTAAAGTGATTATTGATGACATTTGGATGGAAAAGAGACTTGTTTTAGAAGTTGTAGACACCTTCTTTGGTACAAGCCAATTTTTGGCATCCCAAGACATAATCAAAAAATGATAGAATAAAAAAAAATAAAAAACAATAATGGATATGAATGTTGGGTGCTAGGCAAATTTTTTTTAGGAAGGTCTAAAATGACTATGGGTTGTATTAAAGATAAATGTAAACTTGAGGCATCAAAGGTAGTGCTTCAGGGTGTCACCAAATTCATTCAGATGAACACATGTTAGTTTTCCACTGTTTATGACCAAGGTGAGGTTGTCAAAGAGCCTAAGGTGTATCCAAGTCACATTAGTGCATAAGTATTAACATAAAGCTTTCACGTTGCCAAAAATTTAAATCTTCACAAGAAGTATCAATACAAGAGGGTCTAATATCAATACCTAAGGTATGGTCTTGATACTTAGTGTGTTTGTATCAATACAGGCCTTGGTAGTAGCTCAAGTTATGATTTTTGGCAAAATGCATCGCTACACAGGTAGGAATATCGATATAAAACCTTGAAGTATCGATATATGCCTCTAAGTCTTGAGACTGGAAACAATTTTTGCTCTTGGCATTGATACACACTTCATTGTATTGACACTGATGGGTAAAAATGCCTTGCGTATTGATACAGAATGTTTTGCATTGATACATCAAGGTTAATTTTGCCCAATTTGAGCCATGTTTTAACCTTTGAAAGTCTGATTCAAGCATGTTTCTTGCACAAAAAATCATCATAATTCATACTAGGCCTCAGCTATGGGCAATCATCATAATTCATACTAGGCCTCGGCTATGGGCGCATGATTAGACTTAAACAAAATTTTAAAGCCAGAATAGCCAATGACAAAGGACATTTTCATGAAATATATGGTTTTTCAAAGGGCATGCTCAGCCTTTCTCCAGTTTTAGGCATTACAGCCCTTCTGCACCATTACTCTGCTTGGCAGAACTAATGGAAATAAAAGCAGTTGAGTATAGTACCTAGAGTTGTCCCTTAGTAAATGAATGAAAGATAAAAATGCCCTTGCTTTGTCGCCAAAAAGCATTGGCTGAACCTTGAATTTAAAAGGGCCAAAGCTGGCTTAGCCAGCTATTAATGATTTTTCCAGGAATCTAAAAAAAAAAAAAAACTCTAGCAACCTCTAGCCCCAAAAACACTCTCAAAACATAACCCTCAACCTTCTTCTATTCCTGTAGCTCCTTAAAGTCACCACCTAAAACACCTCCAAGACCCTCTATTCTATTCATCTTTCCTTTTAAAACTTTCTTCCTGTAACATTATACTAGAAATCTATTTTTCTTTGTCATCATTTCCTTGCATATCAACATAGAAAAAAGAAAGAAGGTGAGTTCCAAGTTGCTACTTAAAGAAAAAGGCTAAGGCTTGAGGCTTTTGATATATTTTCTCACCTAGCTTTATTTTTTTCTCATTTCCAGCATTTCATTATTTTAATGTGCCATTTATGCTGCCATGACCATCCTAAGATTCCCATGCATTGTTGTTGCCTTGGTTGTGGTAGTCTTAAGATTTTGATGTTCTTTTGATACTTTGATGTTGCTTGGTAGGCAAATGTCTTCTCTTTCATTCTGTCATCAAAGCAGTCTCTTATTCATGCATTTTCTGTCATGTTTCACTTATTTTCATATGCTTAACACATGCTTGAATGTTCTTCCTAGCATGCATCGAGTATGTTCATGCATTTTTTTTTGCATTTTAAAGAGTCTCATGGCATAAAAATGTTGTCTTGGAAACTCTAACGTGCTTTTCTTTACTTAAAGATGTTCATGCATATTCCATAGCATGCTTTTTGATGCATTCATGGAGTCATCATTTCCATGCATCTTATTTGTCACTTCTTTGCAATTTTTTATCATCTTTTCCATGTCAAAATGTTATTTTTCTTTGTTAAATGTTTTGTCCATGTTCATTATATATGTCGCATTTCATTTATAGCTTTTATGTCAAAATGCATGCTTGTTTTTGCCAAAAACTTTGATTTTTAAAAAAACCCCAAGTTAGATCAATGCTACCTCCAAATGGATGGCGACTAGCATGGATTTAATATTTTCACTAAATTGGTTCTCTAATCTTGGGGACAAATCAAACCTTCTAGGTCTGATTCATGGTTGAGTAAAATGCGGTTTTCCTAGAAAAATACCATTTTATTTTAAAATATTAAGCCCTAATCTTGAGTTCAATACCTTCATTGGAGACATGGTCAATAGGTTGTTTTATCATCCTAAACTACTTTGGCATTATGGAATGAACTTATGATGCCCGTGTCATTCTTTTCCTTGTATTATGGATGTTTCGACATCCATAGCTCGAATTTGACCCTCAAGAAACATGAAAAATTGAATAACCCCTATTTTTTGCTCTGGCAGCATCATAGTCTAAGTTTGAAAAATTATTTTCAAACCATAAATGATTTTTCTAGAATTTTTTGATATTTTTCCCTTAAAAGAGATTGAAATTCCTTTCTAATAGTGTCTTGTTTGCCCTCAGATTATTCTAGATGAATGAATTATGATTTTTCAAACTTTTGCTGCCTGAAACCCTTAGAACTAGCATGTTATATTATGTTTGGACCATTTCGGTCCATGTAGTGATTCTTTTGTATATTTTAAATATTTTTTCTAGATATTTTGTAAAATTTCCATTTCAAAAAGGTATTGTTTGTGATGTAACGATTCTAAATGAGTCTGAAATGATTTTTTAAAGTCTATCATGCCTTTTCCCTTGTACACATTGCTAGTGTCGAAATAGGCCTAACTCCAAAAACTAATTTCACTTAGAAGTTGATTTTCTAGGATATTTAAAATATTTTTATATTAGTCCTCATCGAGTTACCTTTCTAATGGTACCTTATTTACCCGTTGAAGCCTTCGGATAAACCCGGAATAAAGTTAGGAAGGGAGACAACATGATCTATTTCTCTAGAATTAAAATTAACGCAGTTCCTAAATCATCGAGGCATTTGAACTTCTTGAAATGCATCTGATTGGCTCTTTTACAACACAAACCTTTTAGCCTCAGATTGAGGCTTAAGATAAAATTATTATATTCAAATTATTGGTTCTGTATTTTCAAAATATTTTTTTCAAAATATCTTTTCCTTTTAAGACATTAAAAATTTCATCTTTGGGGATACTCTAAGCCTACCTCTCTAAGGGGATACCCTAACCTCATTTTCACTAAAAAACTTGAATTTTCTCTCTTAGATTTATTCGAGATTTTTAATTATTTTATTAAATCATAAAAACTTTCATTCTTAGGGATACTTTAACCCCACCACTTTGAGGGGGTACTTTAATCCCGTTTTCCATTGAAAACTTGAATTTTCTCTTTCAGATATATTCGAGAATTCTAATTATTTTCTTAAAATATCAAAATCTTTATCTTTGAGGATACTTAAGCCACCTATCTGAGGTGATATTCCAACCTCACTTTTACCTCAAAATCCAAAAGTTTTCTCCCTTTCGGATACCCCAAATTGTTTTAATTCAAACCTTTTTTCATCCCTGAAATTACCATCAAATCCAAACTTGTCTCTAAATTGTCATCCCAGTTATTTTTCAATATTATTTTCTTTTTTGTCTTGCTAACCTGTTTCCTTTTTGTAGTAAATATCGTGCATTCATATTCAAAATTTGTTTTCAAAAAAAATTTAATGAGGCAATGTTCCATGTTGGTATCCCTCCAATGCCTAATATGGAATATCCAAAATTTCAAAATTTAATCTAGAACATATTTGCATAAAAATCCTTATGCACTTTATGCCTCTGCATATCAAAACCCGGATCTACAATTTTATTAAAAATTCAAGCATAAAAAGGGATTATACCCAAATAATGACCAAATGGAGCCGATTAAGTTGAAATCGGAGTGAAATATAATGAGCAAGTATTAATTTCTAGTATCGTGAAGGTGTTAATCCTTCTGCATGTGTAACCAACTCATGAACCTAACTAACGAATCTCAGGATCTTGTAGTCTTTGACATTAATGTTTTAAGATTCGTAACTTGAGATATTATTTTCAATAGGCATCCGATCATGCCTAGCCTAAAATAGTAGATGGCAACTCCAAATTTATGGTTACTTTTTGAGAACTTTTTAAGACTAGTTGGATAAGTGATTCGTCTGATAGTCTCTTTCCTCTTCATATTATCATGCTTAATCCAAATCCCAACCAAAAGATAACTTAAAAGCTCTGACCAAACACTGTATATATATATATATATATATAGCTTTTAAGTCATGTATGCTCGCTTTGAATCGTCCGATTATAAGAATAGAAATGATTCCACTAGGGACTCATTTAGAAAGTTAAGCCTATGACTAGCTATATCTCACTTGATTCTTGAATTTTTTGAATTTCATCATTATTTGATTATAATCCCTTTCTGCATTTGTACACTAACTCTTTATGTTTCATGGTTTTTGCCCTATAATAGCCAAGGACTATTTCATTCCTAAAGAAATATCGACTCAAATAAGTATGGTAATATAGGAGTAAAATAAAAGGTTTGGTATTTCCCCGAGACACATTGTGCACTTACATATGCACTAAATTCCCAACAAACACCATGGTGAGGTTACAGTCCTAATCACTAGGAGGAAGTGAGCCATCCGTTTTTGTGAGTATCCTTCCTCATAGGCATAGTAAGACCTTTCGAGGTATAAATTACCATGTCTTTCGTTAGTACCCTTTTACATTTGCATAGGGAAAAACATCCATCGAATCAAACCCGTTCTACCAAACCCTTGATGGCCTAGGTTTAGGTGCCTAGGCTATCTTTATCAGATGGAGGAATGATGTAGATACTAATCTAGGTGTCCACTTAACCCATATAGTGAACCTTAAGAGCCAAACTATGTCAAACCATACCGAAATACTACCGGAATAACCCAAAGAATAAGGGTAGACACCTTTTATTTTCACTCTTATAAACTATGTTACATAGGCGATAATAGACATTATGCCTGCACTTGTTATTTTATTTTATGATCATTTTTAGGGTATGCTATTATATTCTATGGCTAACCCCCTTTCAATTAGTGGGTGATAACCAATGGATGCCATCACCTATAGTGCCCCATAAAAAAAGTCATATCTAACCAAAATAAGTCATAATGCTATCCAAATGATGGCTTAACATGTACCTATTATAGATGTTGACGAATGAATGTCGCCATTTAATTGGTCAGTCTGGTCCTTGCGAGGTATTGTGTCACCTTGCTCAAGGCATTTTTAAACCAGACATGCTATTATGCTATCTATTTATTGTCAATTGTTGTGCTCGCCCTAGGCATTGCATCTTCTATTGTTGGAGCAATTTCTATAATGCATTTTTGTTTCTACTTTTTATATATATATCCTTATTTTTATTATTTCGTGCGGTTACTAACTTGGTTTTTTTTTTTTGTTTTTCTATTTGATTCATGCATCATTTTATCGTAATCATCGTCATTATGGGACAATTGGTCAATGGTTCAGTGTTCATCAAAGGGTGTCTATCGTGAAGCAATAATCCACTTTGAATCTGAAGCCTTTTGAAGAAGTCTGAGTATGGTCTGAGCACTGACAACGTGATGATGGGGACTTCTTCAAACCCGAATATGTCTTAACAATGCATGAAAGGGTTAAGATAGGATACCGTTGAATGATTGGAAAGATTTAAAGTATGTATGGACCAGTTAGATAATACCAAAAGGGAATTATTCACGAAAAAATATGGAGACATAGCCCTTTTGCTCCAAGTCCATTTGGATATCGGTCTTTGGCAAGTAATGTCTCAGTTTTGGAACCTAGCATATTGATGTTTCACTTTCAATCATTAAGATTTAGTCCCCACAGTTGACAAATAAATTATGTTACTCTAAATCGAAAAGGCCAAGACTCATAGAATAATTGTAAGGCTTTACACTCTCTAACTTTCAAGAAAAAGTTAGCTCGATTCTCAAGGTAATAAAATCTTAGGTCAAGGATTGCATCAAGATGAAAACAAATAGTGAGTACATCTTATGGGCTAGTTTGAAAAAGAAATGGCAAGTACCATTGATATTTGAAAAATTCAAGATATCTATGCTCTAGCGATATATGGTCTGGTCATATTTTTGAAAACATTAGGCTATGTTGAAGCTATGGTAGTAGATCTCTTTTTTCAATTATGCTACAAACATTAATCTCGCACTAGCCATCATTGCTAAAACTATTCGTGCTCTTGCTTTTGTAAGAAGATGGGTATTAATTGCTTCATTGGTGTGCACCACTTCTCTACATTTGGTTCTCAGTCACTTTGTCTTAAAAAAAAAAGGATGTCATACAACCTCTTACCTAACTGTAACCCTATCTCTAAGGTCCTTGAGAAGGAATGACCCTAAAACAAGTCTAAAGGACAATGAATCCAAAAATTTTGGAACCCTAGGGGAGCAGAGGTGACATGGATGCCTTTTTTATTTTCACTATGGATAATCATATACTGATGCAGAGATTACAGTTGTGTGCCACTCATGTAATATGGGGAAGCACTAGTTATACACCCATCATAGTTCTACGATAATTTCAATGTGAACAATTTATTCATTCTATCCAAGACCTAAAGTAGTAGGATTTCAGTTGTGGTGAGCCTGATTACAAGTTAAAAGTTTAGCTAATTTTCCGTGCTTGGAGATAAACTTGTTGCATGAAGAGCTATTGGAGAGGAAGTAGTATGACCGCGGGGTATGATGCATGAAGAATCTATCACACCAATTATGCCTTAGCGCTTTCTAGTGTTAGAACATCACAAATTCCAGCTGATGAATTTCCTTTTGAGGTTAAATTGCTCAAGTGAAAGATCAAACAAGAAAAGGTAACCTTTGCTAAGGAAATTGCTTGCTTAAAGGGAAAGAAGAGTTGATTGGAAATAGACCTCTATCTCTGGGATGGTAAGATAAACTATGCTATCAAAGAGAAAAACCACTTTAAAGAGGATCTTGAGAGTTTGAGGAAAGACCACATGGCCTTTAGCAAAGCCAGCAAGTCCTGGTGCCTTGTTAAGTCATCAATTAAGTGGAAAGTAGAAATTATTGCATTTGAGAAAAAACTATATTGATGGAGAGAAGTGGTTAGGGTCAATAGGGAAAAGCTTATTAAAACCTTCACCCTTGCATTAACTTATCAAAAGAGGAATGGACCGGTAAAAGCTCAACTCAGGGATTTAAGAGTAAACCAAGCTGAGAATAAGACTCTTACACTCAGAATTCAATATTTAGAGCATTCTCTTCAAGCTTACCGAGACCAAGTTAATGAATTAGTAAGAGCCTTTGAATAGTAAGAGCAAGAATAGCTACTAGTGGTTGATCAAGCACACCAAAATTATCAGGAGCGTCATTACCATTTCATCGAGCAAATTCAAGTAGCCTAGTTAGAGGTTAAGAACATGATAGATGTAGCCCGATCCTTGACACGTGACATCTTGCCCATTGCCCATTATTGTATTTTATGGAACATGTGATCAAGCAATGTAATTGTCTCAGGCATTTCTAAATGTAATAGAGTGTAATCGGGATATTTTGTTGCTTTAGTGAAAAATGCTATTGATGGAGCTACTCTCTAAGGCCGATTATCCCTCTTGCATTTGCATGACTAATCTAATTCTTTTACTACTTTATGCATTTATGTTAATTGTCATCTAACTGCTTGTTCATCTTTATCTTATCGAACATGCCTAAGGCATAAAATGAAAGTCTAATCCGATAATAATCTAAAGTGAAGGTGTTTTAAAACACTGAATCTACAGTGCGTAATCGATATAACACTCACATTCATAGAAAAGCAATAGAGAATGATCTCCAAGCTCATATTGAATGATTCAAACTTAAATATAAGGAGTCTTAAGAACAGTCACTCTATAAAAATGAGGAACCCAATCTCAGATTGCAGAATTGACTAAGCCATTGTTCGAGGCTTTGAAAGGAAAAAGAGCAAATGAGTACTATCAACATGGGAAAAGAAGCAGCCAATCTCTAAAGCAACTTGAATGGTGGTATTGAAGCCACCAGCACTTAGAAAAGGGCATTGCATGGACAACATCTTCTAATGGCAAATATCCCATCTACTCAACCATCATTTACTTTAACCCTATAACAGCATCCCATCTGGTTTAAGGGTTTTAAGGTATGGGCTCTTAATTGGCAAGGCAATAGTCCTAGATCTCGATTAGCAAATAGAATAAGAAAAAGCAAAGAGGTCCTCAAAAAATGATGAAAGCTTAAATATGTATCAGTCACTGGAAAAATGTCTTTAAACTGCCGAAGAAAGTGACAAATTTATGGATATAGATGCAAAATCTTTGGGATTAGTTTCCAGTCTCATTATCCCTCATAAATTCAAAGTGCCAGATTTTAAGAAGTACAATGGGACTACAGATTCCACTACTCTTTTGTTGTATGTACTACCATAAGATGGCTGAGTATAAGGAGAATAAAAAACTACTAATTCATTATTTTTAGGATACCCTAATTGAGGTAGCTATCCGATGGTACATAGGGCTTGACCTTGCAAGAATTCGGATATGGGTAGATTTTACTCTTATCTTTCTCGATCAATATAAACACATGTTTTGATTAGCCCCCGACTTATTTTTCTTTTATGAACATGGAAAAGAAATCCTCTGATAGCTTCAAGCAATATGCTCGAAGGTGGAGAGAGGATGTAACTCAAGTTCACCCTTTTTTGATCGAGAAAAGATGATGATCATATTTATCAGCTCTTTATGAGTTTTTTACTACGAAAGGTTGATAGAAAATGCCATAAAAAATTTTATGGGTATAGTTATATCGGGCGAAATGATAGATAACACTATCAAAAGTGGTAAAACATTCATTTGAGAATCATTTGGGTCGGTCAAAAAGTCAAAAACTAAGGGTAAAGAGAAGAAGATAAATGTTATTAGCGAAAGTCATGCCAGGTTTATTTAGAACCCGCACCTAGTAAAGGGTATGTACTTCCTGAACATGTTGCACCTAGGTTTTGACCCTTACTTATCAATGCCATAACTAGTCTATTTTGTCAAAATTGTTTTAACAATGAGTTTTGTGATGAATCCCAATCAAAACACAATGAAAATAATGCAGAAGCTTCAAATAATCAATAAGCACACCAAGAAAGGGAACATTTTGAGCCACTTCTTTACTCTTACAAAGAGATTTACTCCTATCTATTGGCAGGTCAGTTAGTGGCCTTGGTATTCATGAACTTGAGATCACCTTTATAACCTAAATGGTATGATAAAAATGCCTATTGCGAGTACCACACTAGGACAAAAGGCCACTCTATTGAGAATTGCACCTTATTTAAGAGAAAGGTCTAGGATTTGCTAGAAAAAAGCATAATTAAAGTCAAACAAAGGCCTAGACCTAACATTGGAGCTAATCCACTTCCTAACCATGCGATGCTTAGAGTGAATAAGGTGATCAAAGGAAAAAGATGCTAGGTCAAAAGAAGCGTATGAGAAGTCAAAACCTTGATAAGTAAGGTTTGATAAGTCTTTGTTAAAGATGGAATAGTGTATGATGTTAAAACTAGAGAACAAAAAGCATTAAATCAGTTTACTATCACTATAATCAAGGGCACACTCTATAATGCTGCACACTTTTCTTAGAAATAGTCCAAGGTATGATAGATTGGCTAAAAATTGAGTTCTATGAAAAGTTTGACGAGTATATCTATCATCTATCAATGCCATATATGAGGAAATATCTACCACCAATTAGGTTTTGATTTGTCTCTCTCTCATGAGCATTGAAAAGAGAGCTGACCAAAACTTTAAGCAATATGCTTTGAGGTGGATGAAAAAGGCTACCTAGATTCACCCCTTGCTGATAGAGAAAGAAACGATTATTAGATTTATCGACATGTTAAAAGCACCTAATTATAAAGAGGTACTGAAAAAAACCTGGAAGAGCTTCATAGATGTAGTCTTATCATGTGGAATGATAGATGAAACTGTGAAAAAGGGCTCAAGCAAGGGAAATATTTTTAAAGGAAAAGCTAAACAATAGCCAAAATCTAATATTGGAGCTAGTTCATCTTAGACTTATATTGAATTAGATATAAAGTAAATCATAGTTGAAGAAGACTGTGAGCTCATAGAAAACATAGATAAAGTCAAAATGCCAGTGAATCTAGTCTAGCAAATCTTGTTACAAGCCAAATTGGTTAACAAGTTTGAAAAGACAAAAAAGAAAGCCGATGATTTCTATGATTTCCATACTGTTTACGACCATACTTTTTAAACATCCAAAGAGTTCTATCCTATGGTTCAAAGGATGATGAACAAAGGTAGTATCGAATTCTATGACAAAAAGCAAGCCTCACATACTAAGTTTACAAATGCAACATCATCTATCAACGCTGTGGAAAAATCAGTGAATAATCCTTCTTACAATATTGGAAGGCCATTGGTTTTATTTGACAACCGATCAAGTACCCAAGCTATCTTGTTCAGCCTACGTTGAAAATGATTATTCAACTTCAATCTCCCTTTTCTTATAAGGATAACAAGACTATTCCCTGGAACTATGAAAGCAAAACTGTAATCATTAGAGAATCTAGTCAATAGGTAACAAATGTTGATCTTTCAGGGGTAAGTCATCTAACTTGGAGTGGAGAATGTTATCGCTTGTAGCATCAAAAGGTGAAACTTAATAAAAAAACACTACTTCTACTTCTTAAGCACCAAAGTCTATGACTAAAGATTCAAATCCAATAGCTGTCAAATAGCTAGTGAGCGAGAAAGAAACTATGGAATTCTTTAAATTCATCAAACATAGTGAATACAACATTATCAATTAGTTGTACAAGCAACCTGCCAAGATATCTATGCTATTGTTACTGTTGAATTTTGAAGCTCATAGAAATGCTCTCCTTAAGGTCTTGAATAAGACATATGTCCCTTCAAACATCTCAATAGGTCAATTGGATTGCCTAGTAGGTAACATGACTGCTGACAAGCATCTATATTTCAGTGATAATGAAATCCATCAAAGAGGAAGAGGAAACTATAAAGCTCTTCACATCACCACATATTGCGAAGGTAGCATGTTGCCTAACGTGCTCACTGATAATGGGTTGGCTCTAAATGTAATGCCTGTATCATGATTGAACAAGCTCTTTATTAATGCCCTCATATCTAAGATAGTCATATGGCGGTGTCAGTATTCGATGGAACTTGTAGAAAAGTTATGAGAAACATCAGCATTCCACTCCAAATTGACCCATGCACATATGAAGTAGACTTTCATGTTATGGATATTATTCCATCTTATAATGACCTATTGGAAAGGCCTTGGATTCACTCTATAAGGGTAGTGCCGTTATCATTACATCAAAAGTTGAAATTTATCGTCGAAAATAAAGTCGTCAGTATTGGAAGAGAAAAACATATCATCACTGCTACCGCATTCGATGCCTCGTATATCGAACTAGATGATTACATCTCAGTGTCTTTATTTCAATCCTTTCAGTCTATCAATGCCATTTATATCAAGGAAAGGTTGCTAATGCTTAAGCCTTACCTATCGAAGAGCACTCATATGGGCTAAAGTTAACGTTTGGCAAAGATGCCAGAGCTGGAAAAGGAGTCAGAAAACACCTTTAAGGGATTAATAGAGCTATGAAAGTTGTCAACCAAATCGACAAAAGAGGGGAGGATTTAAGCCCAGTGCTCAACAGAAAAGAAAATAAGCTTAAAGGAACTGTGAAAAAAGGATGGCTTGTTTGTTGGGAGAAGATGAAGGATATGAACCAATGATATTGCCATTGCTTCGAGAAAGTTTTTCTCCAAAGGACATGTAAATACTAGCTGCACTAATGTTATGCTCATACTGAACAAGGCATTTGAAGAGCTCTTTATCAATGTAGTTGATGAGCTAGAGACATCAACGATGGACTGAAAGATTGTTCTTTGCCCTTTAAGATTTGTTCTGAGTGTTTGGACTAAAACTAAGATTCCTATACTGCTCAAGTCTATTTCAAAGTAATTCTATGAACTAAACGTATATGCTTCTAACCAAAAGCATTATAGGATCCTTTGTATGAGTATTCTTTTGTTAAATATTATCCATGAAAATGACTAAGCATTATGCATTACATCTTTTATGTTCATTTTTATAGTTCTTGCCAACCCTTAGACCTTTCTCAACATATTTTTCCTTATATATTATTCTTTTTCCATATTTTTAGACACTCCAATGAAGGTCAAATGAATATTCATACTGAGACTCTTGATATTGATTTTAAGCAACCAATCTACACCGATGAGGTCGAATCCAAGGAGGATTCTGAAGAAAACACCTTACCCCAAAACGTGCTGAGACTAATTGAATAAGAAGAAAAACATATCTTACCTCATGAAGAACCCACTAAAACCATAAACCTTGGAACAAAAGAAAACCAAAAAGAAGCCAAAATTAGAACCTCTGCAAAACCATAAAACTCGATGTGAACTAATAAGTCTCCTTCAAGAATATTGAGATATGTTAAGCTAGTCCCACTATGACATGCCCGAATTAGACATCAACATTATGGTCCATAAACTTCCCCTCAAACTAAGTGTAAGCCCATACAACAAAAGCTTAGAAAGATGAAACTTGAAATGCTTTTGAAGATCAAAGTAGAAGTGAAGAAATAATTTGAAGCAGGATTTCTTGGAGTAGCCAAATATCCTGAATGGGTAACCAATATGGTACTAGTTCCTAAGAAGGATAGTAAAGTACAGATGTGTGTAGATTATAAAAATTTAAATCGAGCCAGCCCAAAACATAATTTCTTTTTGTTTATTTGAATACCTTATGGACAACACTGCTAAAATTATGTTATTTTCCTTCATAGATAGATTTTTGGATGATAACCAAATGATAATAGTAGCTTAAGACATGGAGAAGACCACCTTCGTGACCATGTGCGACACTTTCTGCTACAAAGTGATGCCTTTTAGGCTTAAGAACGTTAAGGTGACCTATTAAAGGGCGATCGTAATATTGTTCCATGATGTCATGCACAAAGAAATCAAGGTTTATGTGGATGATATTGAAGACACCAAATTTCGTTCGGATCTTTTTTTTTTTATAATCTTAAATATCTGAGATTGAGAATTTAACAGTAATCCTCATTGAAAATGATCTTTTTCAGATGAATTAGACATTCTCAAAACCTTTTTATTTAAAGTTAAATGGCCGCAAGTTTACATGATAAAAAAGGAATCACACTTTGATCTCTAATTTTGGATATATAGGATGAATATTTAAGAGAAAAATCATTTTTTATGTCTTGTTAAAATTTTTGAAAATTTATTTCTGTGGATGACATCGTAGTCAAATTTTTTATTTTTAGGAATTTTAGAGAATTTTTCATTAAACTTGGGAAGCCAATCATTGTATAATTGTACCGACACCTATATGATATTTATGCTCATATGTACTTCGAAAAATAAAAAAATATTCAAGGAAAAATTCATATTGGCATTTTATACTATAGGGAGTTAGGTTGTCCATTTTTGTAACTAATTTTGAATTTTTCACAATATTGAGAGTTTTATACTTGTAAATTTTTTTTAGTAAAATTATTTTTGATTTCTAATTTTTATCTTTACTATTTTGTAAATTCATGTTTGAGATGATATATCTTATTTAATTCATTTTATATAAGTTTAAATGTATTCTTTGAAATTTTTTTCGGTTCAAAAATACAAGCTTTTCTTTATCTATAAAATTTTGTGGTGGACTTTTCTCAAGGTTTTAACTTTAAAATGCTTTAAAATGTGTATTTAAATACCATTAAATCAGTTTTTTTCAAAATTTGTTTTATTTATAAGTTTTACATTTTCTTCCCATTTCTAAAATATGAAATTTTCTACTCCATAAATTTTTTCGAGAAGATTTTTCTTAGTTTATAATTTTTAAAATTCTTCAAATATTATTTTTTTAATTCATATTAAATTAGTTTAGGAAAATTCCTTTTTTTTATTAGTTTTGCATTTTTCTTTTGAAATTCCCTTGTTTTCGAAATACGAAATTTTTTACTCTGTAATTTTTTGGGAAGATTTTTCTTAGTTTATAATTTTTTTTTTAAAATTCATTAAATGTAATTATTTAATCCATATTAAATCACTTTTAAAAAATCTAATTTATTTTATGAATTTTAGGATTTTTTTCTTGTTACCAAGATTCGGGTTTTATACTCCGTAAATTTTTTTCGGTGAAATTTTTTAAGTTTGTAATTTTTAAAATTCTTTAAATATTATTAACTAATTCATTTTAAATCAGTTTTGAAAATTTTCATTTATTTAATGATTTTTAAAATTTTTCCTGTTACTGAGATACATATTTTTCTACATCGTAAATTTTTTGGTAGGATTTTTTTCAGTATATAATTTTTTTTAATTTCTTCAAATATTTCTGTTTAATTCACATTAAATCAGTTTTTCAAAATTTAATTTTATTTTGCATTTTTTATATGTAACAATTTTCCCGATAAATGTTTTCTCGTAAAATTTTGTAAGTTTGTTATTTTAATTTTTTTCCTCGTACATAAAAAAATTGTTCTTATTGTTAAATTGAATTAAATTGATTATATGAAATTTTAATTTAATAATATAATTTTATTTTTTACAATTTAATTCTTATAGTTAATTACGATATAATTTAACATATCATAAACAAATATCACTCAAAATACCTGCAGAAATCAATTATATCATGCATTACATCACAAGGAGACAAGAGTTATAAATTCAAATTCAATCAATTTGTCAAAAATCAAATCATATCTCAAACAAATCAAATTAAAAATTAAAAAAAATAAAGAAATTATGACATGTAATAAATGAAAGAAAATTCTTATGAATTTTGGATGGAACCTCACTGCAAAATGGATTCAAAAAGACCATTCTTGTCATCCCCCCTCAGAGAAAAACCATATACAAAATTCTCTCAAGCAAAAAAAAAAAAAGCTCTCCATATTCAAATTCAACTATTTTTCATAGAAATTTTCAAGAAATTTTAAGTTTGAAAGCTTTTCAAGGTAATTTCATCTAGAAATTTTGCAATCTTTGCTATATATCCATCATTTTTCTTCTTTAATATGAGTCAAAATCATGTTAAGCTCATGGATTTTATCCATTTTGAAAGGCTAACAAGTTGAGAATGATTAATTTCCTATATATTTATTGATATATTTATTTTTTTAAGTTTGATTCTTTTTTTTGAAATATTATTGTTTTTGATGAGATATTAATTTTTTTGAATGTATATGTTTGTGGTTATATTGTTATCCCTAATATTTTCATGTTAATATTTTGATCCACATTTATATATTCATTTTTGTCATTTTATTTTTGTGTTTGAAGTTGATGATATTTATTCATGTTTATTTTCATGATTTTGCGTTACAAAATATTGATGCATATTTATTTCTTACCTTGGTCGAATTTGATATGAATTGGCAATGATGATTTTGTGCTTATTGTTACCTTGATTTCATGATTTTAGCCTACTTTGTAAATATTAGAAATTTTAGGGATCAAATCATAAAATACGTAAACTTTTTCATGCCATTTTTGGTTTTGTCGAGAGCTTCATAGGCTGTTAGAAAACTGATTTGTTGTGTTTTGGAACATGTTTTAGGTGATTTTAACATTTTAAGGGCCATTTTGCAATTTTAGAAAACTTAAGGGCTAAATTGCAAATTATGCAAAAATCGTGTTTTATGGCCAAAAGTGCTTGGCCAAACCTTCATTAGATTTTTTTTTTCATGATTTTTGGGTTAATTCTTAACTGATTTGATGATTTTTTATGATGTTTTTGATATAGGGGTCAAAATGCAAATTTAAGGAATTTAAGGGCCATTTTGCAAAATGTAGAAAAAATTGGTTTTAAGGCCAAGGTGTTTGGTCGAATTCTTGCTTACATATTTATTATATTTTCCATGTATATTTTCATGTGATTTTATGATTTTTTTGGTTATTTCATCATATAGAGACTAAAATGAAAATTTAGAAAAGTTTACAAACTAAATAGCAAATGTTAGTGTTCAAGGGGCAAATTGGAATTTTACTAGTTTTAAAGATTTCTATTATTTCTATGGCCTTCCATAGGGAAATAAAAATTTTCAAAACTTTTTGTATTTATTCAGTCTTCCAAGGGATATGAAATATAATTTTCAAAAATTTAGGGGCTTGACTGTAAATTTTGCAATTTAAGTCAAAATTAAAATTTTATTTTTTCCGTTTAGACTAAATTCATCTACTTTAAATCATTTTAGTGTCCATTAAGGTAATGGGATACTTTCATATTGAAGGTAAATCGTAGGGGTATTTTGGTAATTTTTCTAAAATCAAGTCTTAGATAGTAACTGAGATGCTTTTATACCAAAGGTGAATGTTTAGGATTTGCTTAGCCTCTTAACGTCATTTTAGTTTTCATTAGGGGTACCAAGCTACTTTCAGGTCGAAGGTATTCTCCAATGGCATTTTTGTAATTTTTTCACAGGATGCTTTTATGCCAAAGGTGAATGTTTAGGATTCGCTTAGCTTTTTAAGGTCATTTTAGTGTCTATTAGGGGTATGTCGCAACATGGCCCAGATACGATTCCTGACTAGCCTGACTTAAAATGATGAATGTATCCATTGTTTCTATATAAATATCTATATAATTATTTCTTTCTATTTTTAGGGTTCCATATCCTGGGGACT
>JBBYHM010000020.1:7373219-7393074 GCA_038381775.1 Adansonia rubrostipa | reverse complement strand
TAATTCCATCAAATTAACTAAAACCATTATTTCACCTAAATTAGCATAATCATGACAATAGGTAGGGTGGCTTGTATAAAATGATGGAAAAGCATAGGCTTATGACAATATTTATTGCTTTGTTCAACCTAACATGTAACTTAACATCAAAAGAAATTAAAAAAAAAAATCTATGGAGAAGGCATGGAATTTTAGAAAAAAATAGAGAGAGTTTTTGGAAAAAAATTAAAAAAATAGAAAAAAAATTCAAAGCTTTGTTAAGATAAATCTCTACTTTAATCTTTAAATTTTTGTTTGTTTGATACATTTTCCTTCTCTCTAGTGAGCCCAAACTATGCTTAAGTTCATGGATTTTTATCCATGTTGAAAGACTAAGCATAATGGCCATGAACTAATTTCCTTAATTTTTTTTCTTTTTTTGTTAGTAAATTATTTTTCTTCATGAATCATGTGTATGTTGATATGATGTTGGTTTTGGCGTTGTGTTTATCACATATATGTTCATACATATTTTATTTCTTTTAGTATTTTCTTGTTATCATGGTGAAAGTACATGTTTATGTGCTTGTTTTGTGATTTTGTCATACAATGATGCTAATTTGTGTTAAATGAAATGTGAATATGTGATTATTGAGTTTAGAAAAAATGGGTGGTAGGTTGTTTAGGTATTGGCCAAAATTCATGCTTGTATTTTTTGGGGGTTATTTTGTAAATACAAAAAGTTTAGGGCCTAATCCGTAAAAAATAAAAAAAATTTTAGACCTATATGTTTGGCCGAATCCTAATGAGTATTTTAGCTATGTTTTGTTGCTGATTCCAAACTGATTTCATGCCTCAATGATGTGTTTTCATGATGGTTTTGGTTAATTAAGGACTAAATTGCAAATGTCTAAAAGTTTAGTGACTAGTTTTGAAATGATAGAAATTTCTTTGTTTCATGGTCAAAGGATTTGACCAAAAGCTTCATGGATAACTTGGAAACTGATTTTGGGTATTTCATACCATGCTTTGGGTACTTTTCATATTTTAAGGTGCATTTTGTAATTTTTTCAAAGTTTACGGGCTAGTTTGCAAATAATGAAAAATTTTGTTTCTTGGTCAAAGGTGCTTGGCCGAACCTTCTTGCATATCTTTACCATGATATTTATGTTGATTCTTTGCTGTTTTGATGATTTTTAATCCTTTTTTTGTGGTATTTTACCATATAGGGGTTAAAATATAATTTTATAAAGTTTAGGGTTACTTTGCAAATTAAAAAAATTTTGGTTAAGGCAAGGTATTTGGCCAAATTTTTGGTTGATATATTGACTGCATTTTCATACATAATTTTATACGATTTTTTTTTAATTTTTAGGTTACTTTATTATGTAGGACTAAAATAAAGTTCTAGAAAAGTGTAAGGACTAAATAACAAATTTTTATATTAAAGGGGTAAAATAGTCATTCTATTGGTTTTAGAAATTTCTATTATTCCTATTGCATTCCGTAGGGTTATAGAAATATTCAAAACTTTTCGTATTTGTTCGGTTTTTTGAAGAATACATAATGTAATTTTTAAAAACCTAAGGGCATTTTGGTAATTTTGCTTGTCGAGACTCTTTTACGCTAAAGGTGATCATTTTAGGACTCTTTTAGCCTCTTAAGGTCATTTTAAGGTCCATTAGGGTTACCGGGTACTTTCATGTCGAAGGAATACCTGAGGGGCATTTTTATAATTTTTCTCATCGGGATGCTTTTATGCCAAAAGTGCACGTTTAGGATTCTTTTAGCCTTTTAAGGCCATTTTAAGGTCCATTAGGGTTATCGGGATACTTTCATGTCGAAGGTATACTCTAGGGGCATTTTGGTCATTTTTCTCTCCAGGATGCTTTTATGCCAAAAATGCACATTTAGGATTCTTTTAGCCTTTTAAGGTTATTTTAAGGTCCATTAGGGTTACCGGCTACTTGCATGTCGAAGGAATACCCTAGGGGCATTTTTATAATTTTTTTCACTAGGATGCTTTTTATGCCAAAGGTGCATGTTTAGGATTCTTTTAGCCTTTTAAGGAAGGCCATTTTAAGGTCCATTAGGGTTATTGGGATACATTCATATCGAAGGTATACCCTAAGAGCATTTTGATCATTTTTCTCACCAAGATGCTTTTATGCCAAAGGTGTACGTTTAGTATTCTTTTAGCCTTTTAAGGTCCATTGGGGTTACCGGGTACTTTCATGTCGAACGAATACCCTAGGGGTATTTTCGTAATTTTTTTACCGAGATGCTTTTATGCCAAAGGTGCACATTTAGGATTCTTTTAGCCTTTTAAGGTCCATTGCGGTTACCGAGTACTTTCATGTCGAAGGAATACCCTAGGGGCATTTTCATAATTTTTCTTATCGAGATGTTTTTATGCCAAAGCTGCACGTTTAGGATTCTTTTACCTTTTAAGGTCATTTTAAGTTCCATTAGGGTTACCGGGTACTTTCATGTCGAAGGAATACCCTAGGGGCATTTTCATAATTTTTGTCACCAGGATGCTTTTACGCCAAAGGTGCACATTTAGGATTCTTTTAGCCTTTAAGGTCATTTTAAAGGCCATTAGGGTTACCGGGATACTTTCATGTCGAAGGTATACCTTAGAGGCATTTTGGTCATTTTGCTCACCGGGATGCTTTTATGCCAAAAGTGAATTTTTAGGATTGGTTTAGACTACCAAGATCATTTAAAGGTCCATTAGTGTCACCGAGATACTTTCATGTCGAAGATATACCCTAGGGGCATTTTGGTCATTTTGCTACTGGGATGCTTTTATGTCGAAGGTGAATTTTTAGGATTGGTTTAGCCTTCCAAGATCATTTTAAGACCTACTAGGGTTATCGAGATACTTTCATGTCGATGGTATACCCTAAGGATATTTTCATAACTTTGTATTTGAATCACATCTTATGTAAACGCTAGGATACTTTTATATCGGAAGTACACATTAAGAACATGTCTATCATATTATGTCATTCTTAGGTCATAGAATCAGTATTTTTTTATATATAAAAAAATTATTTTATAAATAAGGCAATGTCTCCCAATTAAATTGATAAGTAGGATTCCTACCAGTATATGTGAGGAATTTTACAGATTATTTTAATAGTGAGATAACCTTTTCAAATGAGAAGTCGAGATTTTTCAGTTTTAAAACAAAACAAAACCTTTCATATTCCGTATGGTTCTCCGACAGGATATGATTGAGAATTCGTGCCCACCTGGTTCCCCGGGAATGTACAAATAATTTTGTGATTTCTAGAAACGTTAAAACCCGATTTTCTTGAAATAATAAACTTTCATAATGAAATACTATAAGAATTATAATTAAACGTCCAATGTTGAAATCGAATAAAAATTAAAATTTAAGTTAACACGTAATTAATAAGGTACCAATTTTTAAGCATCACGAGAGGGTCGATCCTTACTTGTGATTGTAACCGAGTCCCGGACCCTTTTATATGATCTCTGGTATGATCGCGGGCCTTGGAATTTGTATTCTACGGTTTCGTAACCCTCGAAATACAAACTCTGGTAGGTGACCAATCTCACCTAGCCCTAATAGATTGGTGGTAACTCCAAATAAATAGTCATTTCGTAATGACTATTTAAGGTTAAGTCGAGTGAGCGATTTATCTCGACCACCCAGTCCCCAAAAGTGAAAAGATGTCAATAATATATGGCCTATAAAAATAAGAAAATATAAAATAATAACAAATTTAGTAAATATAGGAGTGAAGGCAATTTAAGTCAGGCTTGGTTAGGATTCGTATCTAGACCACGTTGCGACACCATGCCTTGGTTAAAATCCTCTAAATAATTGGGCTAAAAAAGTCAGCCTAATCAACTTGGACTACAACGTGGTTTGGTGCAATAGAGGGTTTTAGGCTAAACTTGTGTTTTCATGAATTTAATTCAATTTTTTTATTTATCTAAATGAATAAACAATTTTTATTTAATAAATATAATTATCAAATAATTATATTATATTAAATAAATAATTTGGAAACACGAATTAGCTAGTGTATATACATCCCAATGGATTTTATCACTCTAAAGTCTTTAATTTAGTTAAAACTATTTTTGACTTAATTTTAATATTATTTAATAGTAATTATTAAATAATTAATATTATGATATTAGAAGGGATAATAAATAAATTAATGAGAAATAAAATTTGATTCTCAATCAAATCCTGAGTTTAGGTGAAATCATATTTCAAATATAACTAATATGTATCCACCTTTACAATTTATGTCTTAATTTAAACATTGTTTTAATAAAACAATCTTATTGTTAATGTCTTAATTAGATAACAAAATCTAGATTTCACAAATTTTGTCTTAAATAATTGAACTCATTCAATTAAGTTTTTCATTCGAATTATCTTTTATTTAATTAAGTCATACTTAATTAAATCCTAGATTTAATCCAACAGATCTACCTTGTTGTGTGACCCATAAGGTTCTCAACATATTGGCAATGAACATAAATAATCTTATTAATCATGTCTATAGATCAAAAGCAGGATCTAGCAACCCATCATGACCACCTAAATGTTGAAAAATCAGTGTGAGCTTATAGAAATCTTTCAATGTAGTATGGCCCTTTCACTAGATATCCCAAATTGAGAACGAGCATGGTGTAGTGCTTACCTAAACCTCTATCCATATTAGTTCTTACAACTCATGGTTAATGTTCATGAATGTATAAGGAACAATTCCTTATAATTCATTATGCTCTGGCTAGAGACTTTAATCTAATTAACCTTAGTTAAAAACAGTCGAGATATGTCACCAGTGTCACTCGTAGTGGTGGATCCTCACTGGATCACTCATTCATCTACCATATAATTCATGCTATACCTAAAACCACCCTACCATAAGCATCCATCTATTTAGACTCGTTCATGATGGAATTAAAGCATCACACTCCTCATACGAGATTACCTACTATCATAAGTCTAAGGACTATTATACATGACTGGCATAGGAGAACATAATCTATAGACACTTGAGTGGCTTATACCAAATGGAGTTCTTATTTAGGCCATATTTAGTGAACTTGTTCCACAAAACAAGCACCTATATGCTATCCTAAAGTATCTTGTATACTTTAACTTTTATGAGATCACGGAGTTGCATGTCTCCCTTGCAGGAGGCTAAGCATGTACTAGTCTTTGTGCATTGTCAATGCCTAGTCTTGACAATGCAATTACTAGGAACACTTTTTAGAAACACAGCTTTGATGCACAAGGATCTCATTGTCATAACTAGTTTACTAACTTTGCAAGGCCATTGTGTTTTAAGGGCTTAATCCAATTAATGTTTGCATGAGTGTTAATCACACCACTAACATGAAGAAAATGCTACTACAAGCTTGGTAACATGTATAATGTTATCTGACTATGTATCCTATGACCCAATCTGATTGGTTAAAGGGCATACACTAACAGAACAGTATCCATAAATGTTGAAAACATAGGAAAAATTGAAATACACTAAAAATAATTACTCCTAATATTTCTAATAGAAATTAAAGATAAGAATTAGACAAGAATTATAAACTAGTTAATAGCTTAAACAATTTGACAAAGAATCATGCTTGAATTTTATGGTTTGAGTTAAGCCAACATTAATACGACATACCTCAATCAAAATAATGCACATTCAAACTTAATCTTAACTTTTCACATGTGATGCTCTTACGATTTTCACTCTATATAGTAGTGATAAAGTGTTTATACTCAATCAATCTCATGAAAGCAATCCTACCATATGCTTACTTGTCCACCCATTTCACATTATTAAGAACATACAACTTATAAATCAAAAGGTCTTTATTTAATGTTGTAATGAGGCCATAGGGTATAGGTAGAAAGAAAAAATGATAAGGAAATCACAAATAATCCTAAAGAACTAGTAGAACAAAATATAAAACATCTTGTTGGCATTTCATTCTCAACATATAGTATTCCACTAAGACTTCATCTTTTGAAATTTAATGCACTCTGCACATCCTTTCTCTTCTTTCCTTTTTTATTTTCTTTTTTTTTTTTTTGAAAGATGAGTTGCATGATACATCAATATGTTTATGCTTGAGATAACCTTTTTATAATCCACCAAACAACAATATATAATAGTAAGAATTCTATAAAACTAATTCTTTTAATCATCAAACTCAATACACATGAATTTCAACAATAGACAAGATCCATAGCATGCTCTACTAATCCCTTAAAATTAGGGTATATTTATTTTTCTAGGTTGAAAGTTTAAGTAGATGAGTTTCATGAATAAAAAGGCCTATTTAGGCTCAAAGGGCTATCTAATGGATAACAACATTAAGGTAAGCAATTTGGCTCTGTATAAATATAGTCTCAAACAGTATCGTATCCATGTCCTCACATGTATAAATATAGTCTCAAATAGTTTAAAACAAGTTCTAGAGAAACATGTAATCATGAAAAGCACCCAAGAAAAGAAACTAAATTGATATATATAATGTATCAATAATAAAGGCTCAAAACTCACTAGGATATTTATATAAGTCGATCTTAAGTCTAAACATGTTTTTTTTTTCTTAATTAATACATCATATTAACACTGGCTTATGAAGAATTATGTTTCAGGCTTAATTCTCATGAAACTTCCTTTAATTAATAACTTTGTTTTAGACTTACTCAGTTCATGTCTCATCATTGCATTGGAAGGAACTAAAACACATAAACAAACAAAATATAATCTAAAGATTCAAACTAAAACAAACTAATGTAGCCTAAAATGACCTAAACACTAAACAGATAATTAACAAAAAAGTAATAACAATAATAAAAGGAAAAGGAAGAGAAATCAAATCTGATTATGGCATGTTGGCGAAGCTTTGATCTAATAGGTTGCTAGCCATTAGCACTTGATTATTGTTTTAGCTTAACCTGTGCCCCTTCTTGGTACTTGAAAATCTTCTAGTTAAGGTTCTTGCACAATGCATTATTGCCTATTTCTTCAAAAATTTTGAAGCATATAATCTAGCCATCAAACTCTATAGTTAGGATACCATTATAAACACTTATCTTAGTGCGAGCATTTTTCTTCAATAGTCTCCTTAAGAGTAATGATGTTAGCATAAATGATGAGTCTTCCATCTCAAGAACGTGGAAATCAATGGAGAAAACTAACTTTTTCACCTGTACTAAAACATCTTCCAAAAAGCCCTTTGCATAAGCATTAGATCGATCAGCAAGTTCAATAAGAACACCCATTTCCTTAAGTGGACCAAAATTTAAGAAGCATAAATAGAATAAGGCGTAATATTAATAGATGCTCCTACATCTAACATGGCTTTTTCAAACTTGGTGTTTCTAATTGTGCATGGTATGGTGAAACCTTTCAAATCTTTACATTTTGGAGGAAGCTTTTTGCAAAACAGCATATGCGTTCTCCCTTACACTTATTAACTTATTACCCTTTAATAAAAACTTGGTGATGCATAGCTTTTTGAAGAATTTTGTATAACGTGATACTTGTTTAATGGCATCCAACAAAGGTATGTTCATTTTTACCTTGCAAAAGTTTTCCAAAATCTCTTTTTCATGTTCCTCTTTTTTGGACTTTGTAAATCTGTTAGGAATGCTGGAGTAGAAGCATTAGTAGAAATAGGAACCTTATAAGTTACCTTAGGTTTAGAGTACTCTCAATAGGACTTATGGCTTCATTATCCTCAAGAGTCGAATCCATCTTTTGATTTATCTCATTTACAGGTTTTTTTAATCTTTATGGTGCTTCCCTAACTTGTTTCCCACTCCTTAAGGTCACAACATTAGCATTCTCTTCTGGATTAATGATAGCATAGGAAGAAAGTTCCAATTTAGCCATGTTACTAGCCAATTAACTCATTTGCATTTCTAAATTCTTAATGGTTGATGTTTCCTGTTAAAATTGCAAAAAGTTAATAGCTAAATATTAAGTATCTCCTTAAGAGATGTACCTTGTTGTGAGTCACATGCTATGGCTGAAATTGATTTTGTTTTTAAGGCCTTGGTTTTTTGAAGCGGGGTGGACAATTGTAGTTTGCATTAAGAGCGACTTGCTGATAATTTCTTGTGTAACTAAGATTAGGTTGGTCCCTCTATCTAACATTGTAAATGTTTAAGAAAAGATCATACCTTTGTCTTTACACCTCTTGCTGCCCTTGAAACTGTCTTAGAGCATTGGCTTGTTCTAAATTATTCGCTTGTAAAGATTGGCATATATTGGTTGGATGATCCACCATAAAGCATACTCTACACTTCTTTGACTACTGAAATCACCCATGGCCATTTGTTGAACTAGGGAGGTGAGATTAGATAGTTATTTTTCAATGATTGATGTAACACTAACCTCATTTACCTTCCTTGGTAACAAATTTGATCAACTGCTAAACTATTGTGAATTGGCCGCCATATTAGCTATGGAGGTGTTTACTTCTAACAGTGTCTTGTCCATGAAAGCTCTTTCACTTACTGCATCTATCATGCTCCTATCCATTGCGATAAGTCATTCATAAAAATAATGGATTAGGAGTCGATCATTGGTTTGGCGATGAAAACAACCTGCACATAGCTTCTTGAATTATTCCCAATGCCTATACAAAGATTTTCCATTACCAAAAGCCATAGACCTTTTTATGAATACTAGCAGCCTTAGATGCAGGAAAATATTTCTCCAAGAATAATATTATCATCTCGTTCCATGTAGTGATAGTCTTGGAAGGTAAATAACACAGCCATTGCTTTACGAAATCCACTAGAGAGAGTGGAAAGGCTCTCACCTTGATTTGCTCTTTAGAGATACTGATTGGCTTCATGCTTGAGCATACTACATGAAACTCCTCAAGGTGTTTATTTGGATCTTCATCAGCAAAACCATGGAAAGTTGGGTGATGATGGATCATACCAGATTTAAGCTCAAATGCCACATCAAGATTAGGATATTCAATGTATAATGGCTGTTGATCCAGATCTAGAGTTGCCAACTCTTTAGGTGTCCGGTTGTGTCATGCCATCTCACCTTACTCAGATTAAATTATATGTTCTAACTCCTTGTTTGGTTTATGGTAGGGTGATGTGAATTTCAATATCCTTTTAAGCTTGTTTTGATCTATCACTACTTTAGAGGCTCGAACATTCAACACAAAATACCTGAAAGAAAGAAAACAAACTAATTAGAGCTAAAGCTAAGAACAGAAAATAAAGCCAAGTATCAAATAAATTGAAGAAAACAGCCTAGCAACAACGCTAAAATTGATACACCAAATAATATATTTCTTAAATCCTTGCACTAAGTTGCAGTTGTTATTGTGTATAGCAGTAAGCAAAAGTCATATCTATAGAGATTGTCCTCAATTTATCAGTTATTGATCTAAAACTCTAACAACAAATTAAAAAGACTCACAAAAGAAATAAACTAAACTATGATGGGAGGTTGATTGTATTGAGATGCAAATAAAATAACAAACATAAAATAAAACTAAGGTTTAAGAAAACAAAATTTTATATCTAAAAAGTAACAATAATGATAAAAAGCATGGTTAAGGAATCATTCACCACCTTTAAACATAAATTATGAATCAATGTTAGAATTATCTCCAATTATCTCTTGAAACTACCAACCGTAGATAACTACAAGCTCCGCTACCTCAATCTAGCCTTTGTCATTAAATAAAACAAGTTCTCTATTTACTCCCTAACTACTAAATAACCTAGAATAAACTCTCTAAATTTAATTTAATAGAAGCTTTAATAAAAGAAAGATAGGTTGATGTAAGTAATAAATAAAAACTCAGATTATTTAACCTAGATTATGTTCCACATTGCAATCAATAAAAACTTGACCATAACCCCACTAAGAAATTGGAAAACAAGATAATTACAGATCAAGATTTCCAATCTAGCAATAGATAATTATTAAGGTCTATTTGTTGACACCTAATTTTGTCAGGCCCCCTTTCTCAGCAGTTCAAAAATATTCGAGATCAAGGATTTAGCAGTTACCGGATAAGGATAGGCTTTAATCAGGTCAAATGAACATTTTTGAGACCTATTTAGTTATGCTTAAATGACAGCAAGTGCACGTGACAAAATTAGTGTCATTTCATGGGTCATGAAGAGTAAATCTCAAACAAAAAAAAAAGAAAAATATCAAGGTAAAATAATCAACTTTTAACTTTATACTTGTTAAATTTCAAAATTTATTTCTACGGATGTTATCAAAGTCAAAATTTTTATTTTTAAGAATTTTTTTAGATATTTTATCAATATTTGTATAGTATTTATGCCGATATACACTCCAAAAAAAAGCAGTAGCATTCAAGAAAAATTTTATACTGGCATTTCATACCAAAAGGTTGTCAAGTTGTATAATACAGACTTAAATTTGAATTTTTCACAATATGACGAGTATCATACTTGTGAAACTTTTTCAGTAAAAATCAATCCAGATTTTCAGTTTTTAGCTTTATTATTTTTACAAATTAATATTTTGATTAATATGTTGGATAGAATTCATTTTCATAAAATTTGAAATATTTTTGAAATTTTTTTCATTTTCAAAATACAAAGTTTACTACTCTATAAAATTTTTAGGAAGACTTTTCTGAGTTAATAATTTTCAAAATTCTTCAAATATTATTGTTTAATATGAATTAAATTAGTTTGTTAAATTTTAATTTATTTTATGAGTTTTGCATTTTTTTTAGAATTTTTCCTGTTTCAGACTATAATGTTTTCTACTTTGTAAATTTTTTCGGTAGGATTTTTCTAAATTTCTAATTTTCAAAATCTTCAAATATTATTGTTTAATCATATTAAATTAGTTTCAAAAAAAATTATTTTATTTTTGAGTTTTGCATTTTCTTTCATAATTTTTTTATTTTCAAAATACAGAGTTTTCTACTCTGTAAATTTTCTTCGGAAGGATTTTCTAAGTTTATAATTTTTAAAATTCTTTAAATATCATTGTTGAATTCATATTAATTTACTTTGTAAAAACTTAATTTATTTTATGAGTTTCGTATTTTTTTACATATAATAATTTTTTCCAGTAAGGGTTTTTTCTCATAAAATTTTATGAGTTTGCTATTTTTAATGTTTCTTTATGGTGCATAAAAATTGTTTTTATTATTAGATTAAATTAAATTGATTATATGAAATTTTATTTCAAATACATAATTTTTAATTTTTACAATTTAATCTTTCTAACTAATTATTATGATATAATTTTACATATTATACAAATATTTTCCAAATTTGGCCACCAAAAGGCAAATAAAATTAATTTAGATCAAATCTAAATTATTAAAAATAAAAAATCTAAAATAAAATAAATAAATAAATAAATAATAAGTTATAGAAATTAGTGGAACCTCCACCGTCTTGCCATCTTTCATCCCCTATAAATAGTGGTTGGATTTCTTCATTTTAAGCTTTTGGATGAAAATTAGAAAAAATCAAAAAATCAAAAAAACTTCATTAGATTTTCGAGTTTTTAAGGTAAACTCATATACTAAAATTTTTGTTTTATTATTTTCGTTCATTTTTTGTGTAAATATTATTATTTTCATGTCTGTATTTTTTTTATTATTTTGCTTTATGATGTTCTGTTGATTTATTCACTATTTACGTTAATTTTATGCATATTTTAGTTTAGCAAAAACTATGATATGTATATATGTTGATTTTGATGCAAATATGTGAATGAAAAATATTGGTTTTGGTTGAAAATTTGTGCTGGCAGAACCATTTATGGCTTTGGATTTAATTTAGTTTTTGAGTTTTCTTGATATTTAGGACTATTTTGTAATGTTTAAAAGTTTTAAGAGCTAGAAAATAATTTTTGCAAATTTTTGAATGCTTTGGAAGGTTGATTGTATGCTTGGTTTAATCTGATTTTGATAATTTTGTGATTTTTTATTTTATTTAGCTTATTTATAATTTTAGAAAATATAGGGACTAAATTGCAACAATTGCAAATTTTTTCTTGGCTATTTAAGCTTGGTTGAACATTGTAGACAACCTTCGAAGTGTTTTTATGCTTAGTTTAACATATTTTAAGTGTTTTATTCATTTTCTATGATTTTGGATCATTTTGTAATTAAAGAAAATATAGGGACTAAATTAAAAAATGTAAAAAATGCTTTGTGGCCATATGTGTTTGGCTGAATCTTTTTTGCGATTATTGGTATGGTTTTTATGATTTTTCATGATGTGTTTTGCGTTAGTTTATGACTTTTTATTATGTAAAAACTAAATCGTAAAAAAGGAAATTTTGTTTCGAGGCCATTCATGCTTGGTCGATTGTTTGTGTATAAATGTAAAAGTGTTTCCATGTTTATTCTGATATGTACGAATAAGCTTTATGCATTTTCCATCATTTTGTGCTTATTTGTTAATTTTAGAAAGTCCATGGGATTTTTTGCAAAATTGCAAAGTTTTATTCTAAGGCCATAGGTACTTGGCCAAATTTATTATATGATCTTTGGCATGATTTCTATAATTTTTTGTTATGAATTTCGTGTTACTAAATTGTAAAGTTTAGAAAGTTTAGGGACCATTTAGAAAAATTTTGCATTTTAGACTTAATATGTATTTTTTTGACATTTTAAAAATATTTCTAACATTTTTATGGTTTTCCATAGGGATTTAAAAATTATTAAAACTTTTCATATTCTTTCAATTTTTTATTAAGGTACGAAATGCAATTTTAAAAAATTGAGGGACCTATTAAAAATTTTTGCATTTTAGGTCTATCTTGATGTTTAAGTTACCAATGGAGGGTATAATAGTCATTTCATATCATTTCGAGTCCTTTAGCTTATCGGGATACTTATAGGTTGAAGGTATACCTTAGGGGTATTTTAATAATTTTATTAGAAGTAAGTCTTATGTGATCACTAGGATACTTATACGTCGAAGGTGTAAAGCAGAAGTACATTTGTTTGTTTGTGATGTCACCAAACCCTTTAGGTTACTAAGATACTCTTATGTCGAAGGTAAACCTTAGGGTAATATAATAATTTTTTCGATAATCAAACCCTTTATGATCACTGGGATACTTTTATGTTGAAGGTGCATAATAAGGATGTGTTCATCTTCTATAAAGTCATCCAATCCTTTACGTTACTGGGATACTTAGCTGTCAAACGTAGGCCCTAGGGATATTTTAATAATTTATGTTAGAACCAAGTCCTATGTGATCACCAGGATATTTCTACATCGAAGGTGTACAGTAGGAATTGGTTTATTTGTTTATAAAACTTTAGAATATTTAGAGTATCGGGGTACTTATATGTCAAAAGTACTTCATAGTAACATTTCATTAATTCATTTTAGAACCAAATCCTTTAAAGTCATCAAGATACTTTTTGGTCGAAGGTGCACTTTAGAAGACATGTTGGTGATATGGACCATATTCAAGTCCTTAGAGTTGTGTTTAGTACTTTTTGTCTAAATCGAGTCTTAGGATAATTCTTAATATTTATAAATAAACTGGAATTTTTGTAAATTAAAATAATGTCTCCGATGTTAAAATAGTACACAGAGTTTCTCTCAACATAAGAAAAGGATTCTATGGATTATTTTAATAATGGGCTATCCTTTTAAAACTATGAAAATAAAGATTTTTTTTAATTTCAGAAAACCAAAACCTTTTATATTCCTCTTGCCCTTTAGTTGGGTATAAAAGATATTTTGATTTTTAAAACTTTTCATATTCCACCAGCTTTCTAGTGGGGTACGATAAAGAATGATAAAAAGCTTTTGTGTTCTTTTGATTCTCCAGAAGGGTGCGGAAAATAGTTTACTTTTCCACAATATTAAAATCTCAATTTTCTCATATAAATAATAAATTTGTTTCATAAATTTTATTTTTTAAATATGAAAATTATAATTAAATATTGAATATTGAAATTGAATAAAAAGTCAAAATTTAAGTTAACACAAGATTTATTAGGTACCAATTATCAGGGCAACACGAGATGTTCGTTGTTTACTTGTAATTGTAATCGACTCCGAACCCTTTCATGCGATTTTTAGTATGATCAGAGACTTCGGAGTTTGTTTTTATGGGTTTTGTAACGCTCCAAATGCAAGCTCCAACAGGTGACTAATCTCACCTAGCTAAAATAAGATTGGTGGCTAGTCTAGAAAAATGGTCATTTCATAAGGCCTATTTAGAGAAGTCGAATGAGCGATTTATTTCAACAACTTAGTCCGTAGACACGAAAAAGCATGATAAGAAAAATAATAATGATATGGCCCCTAAATATAAAAGAATAATGAATATATATATATATATATATAAGAATAAGGGGTACATTGGCCATTTTAAGTCAAGCTGGTCAAGATTCATATCCAAGCCATGTTGCGATACTATTTAATTGTGCACATAAACAAATCAAGACAAGAATCATGAAACTTTTTATGTAAGAACATAAGCAATTTTAATAGATAATTGTTGAATAATTCTACAAATCAACTACAAAGTCATGTTTAGGGCTTTGAAATCACACTTAATCAAAGAAAAAATTTGTTACACATGTTTGGCATGTTTAATAACAGATTCATGAAAATTCCAGCAAGAATGAAAGAAAAGGAAAAGAAAGAGAGAAAAAAGAAACTCAATTATGATGGATGGTTGTAATCTCTTCTTCTTCCTCTTAGTTTTCTCCTTGTTCTCTTTTTCCTTTCTAGTTCTCCTTGTTGTGCTTTCAGTCTCTTTTTTATTCTAATTTTTCCTTTCTTTGAATATAAACGTTAGGTGTCTATTCTTAGTGGCTAAAAAAGAACCCTAGGTAAAGTTGGAAAATCTTATTCAAAATAGAAAATTTAAATGTCACTTCCAAAGCAGATTTGGTTGACCAATTCCGATGCTTTTTACTTATGTCTCTATTCTTAGTGGCTAAAAAGGAACCCTAGGTAAAGTTAGAAAATCCTATTCAAAATAGAAAATTTAAATGTCACTTCCAAAGCAAATTTAGTTGACCAATTTTGATGCTTTTTAGGCAAGTATCTGCTTATTACTTGGAATGCAAAAATCAAACTTTTATCAAAGAATATGACTCCAATAACTTCGTTCATATTTTTTATTTTGATATTATAGGCTCATTAATATGTTTTTGCTTCATTCTGTAAACTAAATCTGAAATTGAAAAACAAACGCAAGTAACTAAGATAAAGTAGAGGTGTTCATGGGCCAGGTCAGGCCTAAGCACAGTATTAATATTAAACATGCTTGCCCAAGCCTAGCCTAGCCCAAATATAGGTCCTGAGTTTTGCCTAAACCGACTCATATTTATAAATGAATAGTCCAAGTCCATTTAGACCCGTCTATATTATATTTTTTACAATTTATTGTTAATAATACATATTTTTTAAAATTTAATCTTTATTAATTTAATAATTTTCTTTTATTAACTTAGGTTTTAATATTTACACTATAATATTACATATATATTTTTTTATATGATAAAAATTACATAATATATAAACATAAAAAATTAATATATATTATATAATAGTAAAATAAGTCGGGCCGAGCTCGAACCTTGAACATTGAAGCTAAGGCTTAGCTAATTTATTAATCAGGTCTAATTTTTTTTACCCAAGCTCATTTTTCTAAGGCTTAGCTCATTTATTAATCAGGTCTAATTTTTTTACCCAAGCTCATTTTTCGAGCCTAAAATTTTTGTCCAAATACTTTTCAGGTTTGGGCATATAGCCCAACCCTTAAACAGGTCCAAAATAAAGTTAAAAAACATAACAAAAACTAAATAGAAAGTGCATAAAATGTGTGATTTATGAACTTATCAAAGTTCTTCCAAAACATTATACATAATTTATGAGTATTTAATATGAAATCTATTAAATCTAATTTATTTTATATTTAAAAATATTTTTCATATATATAAATTAAAAATATTCAAAATTCAGTAAACCAAAAACAATACATTAGAACGCACCAATATCGGTACGTATCAATACTAGAACAAAAAATGATAAACTCACCGATACGTACTGATTACTTTGATTCGACTCTAAATTAAATAACATTATCTACTGAATATCTAAATCCCCTATATAGCATAATTCAAAAAGTCAAAATTTTAAAATAAAATAAAATCGTTTTCAAATATTTAAAATAATTAATTAATTTTGTGATTAATTTATTATTAGATTTTATTTTTAAAAAAAGAAATTATTAAATTGTTATTATATTTTATATGATTTAATTTTAACCATCGCAAGATTTATGATTAGCTCACGTGGCTAGACCTTTATTAATTAATTTTGCTAGCCAAGGTTCGACTCTTTAGTCGCATAAATTTTTATATTTTACAAATAAATGAATAATAGATTCGCATATTGACATTAGAACTTATTATTTACAAAAGTAAAATAAATTTAAATAACGAATTCAAATATTCAAATCTATTTTTGTATAAGTAATACAAATTTAAATAATCGATATCCAAAAGCTCATATTAGCAACCACTCTAAATCTACTACAAACAATAATTATAATATCCAAATTTGCAAAAAATAAATCAAATAATTATAAATATTTAAATCCATATTATTCATTGCCAATTTTAATTTGCGAGCATAATTTAAATCATGCCACAGTACGCCCTAAGGATTTTCATATATTTCATGTAAAGCTTTCTTTTCGAGAGAGAGAGAGAGAGATTGCCTTCACTCGCTAATATGAATTGAAAAAAAAGAAAATGCCGACGTGACAACAACTACCTAAAAGCTTCTTTTTTTTTTTTTTTCAGTGAAAGAGGCATTTGAGATCAGAAATTTGCCTCATCCTCTGCAAATTTCAGTAAAAACTTCAAAACTGAAGGCTTGGGATCAACCCCAATTCCTCCTTTCTCCCTAATTTCAAAAATGCCTTTCATAATACGAGTGTACAGCCTTTCAAGCTGTGGAATACCGTAGTTTTCAGTTCGTTCCACCAACAGTTGCTTCGAAGATTCTACTTGCTTATGAATCTCGCCGTCTAACATTCCGATGTCCTCACATCCACTCCCATCAAACACACAAGCTTCCATACAATTTTCTTGCTGGTTGCCATCTCCCGAAGTAGACTCCGCCCCCTCACAATTTATCTCGGTTGCCTCTAGGGTTTGAGATAATGACTTTGCTTGCACTGAAGAATCTGCAATCCGTGATTTGTCTTCTGCTGCAGCACAAGATTAACATATACCTCTATAAGTCATGACGATAGCAAGACTTGCAACGAATATGGAAAAAGAATCAACAGTGACAACAATGTTAAAAGAAGATGCAGAAACTCTATTATGGTGGGCTGAGGGTAGGCAGAGTCAGATGGATTCATGCCATTATTATTCTCATGCGATGCTATAAAATCATATTATCAAGACTGATACAAACTCCCGTGTTAAATTCAAAGACAAAATAACATTGCAAGTAAAAAGATGGATAATTTTCAGGTACGTCACCTTTATGTCAGGGTGCGTAACGGACATGGGTAAATGTTCGATAAGGATATCCTTAATTTTTTAGTTTTTCCATATATTTGAAAGACCATACCTCATACTTATACCCGAATATGTGCTGTACACATATTTTAGGGAAAATGAAGAATGAGATTTCTAAAATAAATAAGATGGAGAATAGTCGCTTTCCATGATGCCTAAAATCGGAAAAATCAAAAACTTGTGCTTCTAAGATACCCTACATTAATGGGCAAATAAAACATTACCACTTGAAGAAATAAATCACCACCTTAAACAGTATTGATAATATATATATATATATATATATATATATATCCCTGAAACAGCCGCTTTTAGTGCCTGTAGGGTATATTCCGGTTCTTAACTGATTCCAAGATGGGACTTTAAATGGATGAGATTTAAGGTTGAATAGAACTTTTAGTAGGGAAAAACCCCTTCAAAATATGAATGTAAGCATATGCCTATCCTGGCATTGGATGGCGATTGAGAAAACTAGATCCAATTCTAAAAGAGGACAGTACGAACTAAAGCCTAAAAACCACCTCATCATACACCAATTGAGAGTCAGCTAATCTTATTTATACACACATAACAGACATCAAACTACCTGAAAGGACAGTATCAGCATTCTTCTTTGGCCTTTTCGAAGCCTCATAGCTTTGAAGATTGGCGTCTGGCTGGACATTGCGAAGTCGGGCACTTGCTCGAGTAACAGTTCCTAGCTGGACAACAGGTACTGAGGGGAGACTAGATACCCCTATATCATCCGGCATATGTGTTGGACCACCTTGGGCAGCAATTTTGTCACAATAAGCAACCAGCGAAGGATCCATCTGTGAAAGCATACCATGTACCTGAAAAAAAATTAAAATATTATGGAAAGAAAGAAAAAGGTGAACCCCGAGTAATGAGAATAAAATTCTGGAAAAAATGAACAAGTGAACGTACTGAATCCCGCAGTTCATAAGCTCTACTAACGATTCTAGCACCATTATAATCATTTCCGTTATAAGCCTGAAATTCAAGAAAGCAAAGCAAATCAAGCGCAGGAAACCTTAAGGAGGAAGTAAGACAAAAAGGATAACATGGATGATATTTATTACAAAGCCTTTTGATATATTTTCAGACTTGGGCTCAAAGAGCTGAAATGTATAGTAGCCTTTAAGATAATCAAGTTAGTTGGTAAAGTTATTATGGTGACACGACAAGAATACAACGAAAAAAGGGGGAAAAAAGCAACCAGAGTGCTAGAATCTGAACCATGCAATACAAACATATGGCCTATAAAAGATTTTTTTTTTTTTTTTCAGAACGTCGATTTCCACACACCAGCAAGTGGAAAAATATATTAATGAAGCAAACAGTAGTTCATGTTCTATACAGGATACCAGTGTCCTGGTTGGAGTACCTGCTATAAAATTCCAGTACTGGCATCAGCAGAAGGCTCATTTACAGTTTATATCCAGCGATAAAACTAAACTTCGTGATCTCTTTAAGTAAAATGAAAATAGTATCTAATATTTGATTTGATGTAAAAGACGATTACAAGAATACACTGACAGTAGTGACATTACTTCTAAAGAAAAATAAATTAGCAACTTATTCAGACTCTACTCTTCTGTACATCAGTACATGGCAAGCTCCTCCCAATATTTTTCTTAGTCATTAGGATTTTATAGTTTTGGATTATGGTCAGAACTGCACTTCTTCAGTTCCTCTCCTTCGCTTCGCTTAACCATGTTAATTATGTCGAGTTTAGATTATTATAGCATTTTGCAGGGGTTCAGGTCTATTTTCTTGGTGTCTGAATTGGCTGTGTAAAATATTTAGGAGATACTCTCCTGGAACAAATTGTAGAACCTATTGGGGTTGAATATTTCGGGTTTTGAGGCATTGATATCAAGTAATATCTCATGCTCTCTTCTTCCTTCTTAATTTTCTGCATGCATATACTGGTGGTAGTACTGTTCATAGCACATAAAGTGAAAGTTTCCTTATTCTTCTTCTTCTTCTTGTTAGGAGAGGGGATTTGAGTGTAGAAGCTCTATTTTCACGGTCAGGTGTCGCTACCACTTAGGCAATACCTTGGATTTTTTACTTTTCTATTCAATCCTAGGTCCAACGCATTCTATTACCTACTCCAGAGACGCTAAATCTGCAAAGTTATTACCCTCTTATTGAATAGTTCGCTAAAATGAGTTCCCAAAAACACAACCTTGCTGCTTGAAAAAATTCTTTGGAATCTGATAAGTGCTTAATTTTATATAAATTATTTTTCTATTTTAATCTTTTCTAGTTATTTTTTTATGATTATCATAAG
>JBBYHM010000020.1:7314893-7334683 GCA_038381775.1 Adansonia rubrostipa | reverse complement strand
GTTAAAAAGAAATCCAAGAAAAAGTCTTTTGATCAATACATAAATAGGCGTTTACTTGACATATGATATTTTTTAAAAAAATTATTTATATTAGTGTAAAATTAAATTAATTTTATATATTTATAAAATTTTTATATAATTAATATTTTAATAAATTAATTATTAGATTTAGTAATATAGTTTCACTTACAGTGTACGTAAAATTATGAATTTATTTGATATATCTATCATTTTGATTGAGAGTACTATTTTTAATATATATTTAATAGTTGAAAGTTTTTATATCAAAGAAATAGTTAGACATTTTAATTTACTTGAAATTGGACGTGCATAATTTACGTGAATGTTACAAGAAGAAAAACGATCGGATTAAATAAATATAAATCTTATAAAAAATTATACAAGTAAATAAAATTAACTTAATTTTATATTAGTGTTAGTGGATCCTCTTTTTACAAATAAATTTTTATTCTAAAAAAATTAAAATGGAAAATTTATCCTAAAGATAATAAGAAAAGAATAAAAAATAAAAATTTGATTCAAAAAAATACTGAAATTGTTTCCCAAAAATATGTGTTCCAAAAAAATCACAACAAATAAAACAAAAAACAAGAAAGAAACAAAAAATGGAAATCGGAAAAAAAAAAAAAAGATCTGGATTTTTACTTAATGAGAAAAATTTTCAAAAAAAAAAAAAGATATGTCTTGAAAAACAAAACGCAATAAAAGAACAAAAAGAATAACACTAAACGAAATCAGTTAGCAATTTTTTAAAATATTAAAAAGATTATGCTTCCCAAAACATGAAAAATGCGTCAACAATTAAATAAGGAAACAAAAATAACACCAAAAAAAATGAAATTAGGGTTTCATTTAGAGTTTCTAAGAGCACTATTTTAAATCAGTGGACTGGTAGAAGAACAATAAACGAAGATGTTAAAGATGATTTTTGGGCTGATCGACGACAGTTGCTTCACCAAATCTAAGATTTAAGGAAGAGAAAGAGTAAAAAAATAGGGGAAACAAACATTGTACAATTAAATGTCATTTATTTTAATTTTTGAAAATGCAATAACATAATTGTCTCCCTATTTATTTTAACTTGAAATGAAAATAAAGAAGAATGTTTTGATTTTAATGTTTTTATGTTGAAAAAAATATTTTTTTTTTGTAATTTTAATGTCCAAAGTTCAGTAGTTTTAATAGGAAAAAATAAAAATATTATTAAAATGGTACAGATATAGAAAAAAAAAATGTTTTAGGTGTTCAAAGAAAAAAAAAAAGTGGACTTCTTTATTACAAGAAATTTAGCAAATGATTTATTTTTAGTTTGAGACGAAATGAATAATTGAATTACACTTTTATTAAAGTTTTTGGATACCAATCGGATCTATCCATAGATCGAATTACTAACTTAAACTTGAAGATTGACTTAATATTTGAAAGGGTTTAAAAAAATATTAAATCTAAAAAATAAATTTGGCAAAAGATTAGGTCTATTTAAAAATAAACGGAGCCTTAGCTTTAATATTCTAGACTCGAGCTTGTTCCATTTTGAATTATATATTATTTTAGATTTGCATAATATATAATTTATTTCATATAAAAAGGTAAATATATCATATTATAAGGTAAATATTGTAAAATTTCTTATTCGTGTTTTAAAACTTAATAAAAAATTAAATTATTGAAGATTAAATGAAAATAACATAATTTTTAAAATATTTTAAAAAATAATATGGATGAGCTTGAGCTTTTTATTTACAAATATGGATAGATCTAGATAAAATTTAAAAACTATATTTCAAACAGGGCTTAATTTAAACAAATATGTATAATATTGATATCATATTTAAACCTAAGCAAACTCGACTTCAACTAGCCTATAATATCTCTGATACTAAGTACCATAGTACTTTTTAATATATTCATGGTCATATTCCTACGTGTGAAACTCACAATGATTTGCGAAAGTCTCGTGAACAATGACTAAAGCTATAACGAATAGTCATTGTAAAATAAGAGACTTTTAAAGATAAAATAAGAAAATGATAAAAAAATATCTTTTTTATCTTAATTTTAGCAATATTAGGAGTAAAGGTCATCCCTAATTTAATAGTGAGATGAATGTTATCTCTAAAAATTTTTAAAGACATAATTTCAGAAGATAACTGTTAGAAATAATTTTTTATCTTACAAATTTTAGAAATGATTTTTTATCTATTTAGTGATAATAATTAATCATTTTTAATTTCTTTAAATTTTGTAGTGAGTAATGTATAAGAAAAAGCAACTCGACCTTTGAAATTAAACATTCTAGATGAAGGAAATTATTAGATTTTATGTAACGTTAAAAAATAGATCAAAAGTCAAATAGGTGTAACTTTTTATTTTCAATCCAATTGGTTAGACTAATCAATTCATTTAAGCAAGATTTAAAATATTTTAAAAAATAAATTTAGTATGAAATAAATATTATACAATAAATAATTAATAAAAATAATTAAAAAAATTGATTCCGATTTTTTACTAGTTGATAAATTCTAAGTCAATTGAAATGATCACTAATTTTTTTATATAACATTAAGCCAAACAAATTTCCAGTTTCAGTTGAACCGATTTGATCAACTCATCCTATTTTCATCATTGGCTTTATCTGTACTTCAGGCTATGATTAATAACAGTAAATGCAATTATTTCTAATCGAAGCACCAGTGCAAAAAGATGGAAATATACAGCAAGTAAAGCTTGTGATTCCTTAATTTTGGAAAGGAAGTACTTTTCCCTCACCGACCCCTGCATACTTCAAAGCCTACGATATGATCATGTAAGATTTTTTGCATCAAAGTAATATACCTGTACCCATGATATTTTGAGAAGGATTAGCCTCTTTCCTATAACTTCTTTACTTAAAAATACTAATGTATCATACAGTCATAAATTATATTGGTCATAAATTCTATCAGTTTTCCACTTGGCCCGTATGACATTATTTTCATGGTTTATCATGTGCAAAATACCATTATCTTAAATCCTTTATCATATCAATTGTAACATTATATCATAATTAAGTGGAAAACTAGTAAGAGTCGTGGCAATTATATCTCACGATATTAACAAATAATACCTTCCATGTGCTACATGTTAACTATTCATCCTAATTAAAACCTTAGCAAAGAGAATCATAATAATCCGACACAAATTCTTGGTCAACACTATTCCTATCAACGCAAATCTAATTCAATCATGTATTTAATTAGAAGATAGGAAATATTGGAAACAATTTCATTCTTAAGCTCTGAGCGTCAAATACAACTTAACAATATCATAAATCAATAATAACATCCAATAATACCCATTCCTTCAATATAATCAATAAATGTCATAGGTGACAGTCTTCTAGTGGATTTGCAACCGTGAGATTGGTGCTAGTATTTTCTATTGACAATTTTTGTCTTTGAACTTCTTCTTCAATGATAAAGTATTTTATTTCCATAGATCATCTAAAAATATTTACTTTCATTGAGGCTATGAGACATTATCGTTTGCATAAACATGTTTATCATTTTTTTATTTACATGAAAAGTTCAAATCAAATTCCATGTATATATGTATCTGTGTAAGTATATGGTTCATCTTTAATGTACTAATTGTATAGGTTTTTCACTCTACAAGCTGAATTAATAGATTGTAATATACCTATTGTAAAGGTTTCTTTTGATCAAGCGAGGAAATGTCACAAACTAATAAAATGAGATATCGTAGGGAGATAGCGGAGAAAAAGATTAGAGCGAACCTTAGAAAACAAGTGCGATGGCAGGTGATTGTAATGGAGGCTATAACTAGCTGAAGATGGTAAAAGTTACAGTGGTTGTAGGATTTGGAGAGAAAACATTGCAAAGAATTCTTTATAGTTGTAAGTTTGCCAAACTATCAAAAAGATCCTAAATGAAGCCTCCAAACCTTTATTTATAGCCTGTCTAAGGAAGTTACAAGAGCGGTTATGAGGAGAGAATGGAAAGTTATTAGAGAACCACTCGTATAAGCATGGGTAGTGGGAAAGATAATGAGAAGTTGCCAAGGAAGTGGATCAAAGTGGAGGTTATGGGAAGTTACACCTTTAGGAATATTTTGTTTATAGATGGTGGATATTAATTATATGATAGCATGCTTAAGAGTATACTTCTTATTCAACAGGAAAAAAAAAGCACTTGTATTTCATGGAAAGGTTAATAAGTGAATTTGTTAATAGTTTCTATATTTGAGTATCCAAACCATACTCTCTAAGGCATCTCAAGTGTAGAGATAACTTCAGAATCCTGCTTACCTTCTGGGGTTAACTCCATGGTCCTTAATAAGTGGAATTTGCTGCGCCAAAGTATCTGTGCCCAAATATTTCTGTCAAAGTACTTAGCTAAAGTACTTTTGCCAAAGAGTACCTTTGCTTTAATACTTGTGCCAAAGTCCCTCGGTCAAAGAGCATTGCCTATGAATACTTACATCTGCATCAATATGTTATTGACAAAAAATAGACATTCATAAGTTGACTTAAAAGATTGTGATAAATCGATTTTTTATTTTTCTACTATATCTTAAAAAAATAAGTGTCACTATTCTAACCTTGTTTGTAGAATTTAAATACTTTCATTGGTAGTGTATCTGATAGTTTTTCATCTTATATATATATATATATATGCATTTGGTTGATATTATCATATCATGTGTTCTATTGTAGGTTTTATCATATTAAAGGAGAGCAAATAAATATGCTCATAATTTAACTAAGATCAATTGTGAGATGGGGATCGAAAGTTGCGGTTGCGTAAGAGGAAAAAAATGGTGAATTTCAAATACCCTATTTTTATCTAGGTTTTAGCGGTAGAAGGATGTATTTTTATCTTATGATGTGAATTTCATCGGCAAATTTTAATTAATTTGGGTGGATTGTGTTAGGAAAGTGGCAAAATGAAAGTAATTTTTTGAATAAATATTAATACGTTTAAAACTTGAAATTTCCTAAATTTAAAATTTGAAAGGAGATTTTTGAGTTTACAAGGTAAAAGAGTATTTTCTTTTCATTGTATATAACTTAAGAATATATTTACAAGGAATATAAATATGTCAATTCTAATTCGAATTTAAAAAATACAATCAACTCACTCAAAGCTAAACTTGACCCAACCCGATTTAACTAGAAAAGTTAATAACCCAAAACAATCAACTTGAAGTGGCCGTAATTCAAAATGACTCGATCCTAAAATGAATCGAACCAAAATGAACTAAATTCGAAATAACTCAAAAGATTAATCTAACATGATCCAAACCCAAAATGGCTTAATTCGATTAATCTGAGTATCAAACTCGATTGATTTGAAACTGAAATGATTTAAACCCAAAATAATGCAAAACAGGAGTGATCTAAACTTGAAATAATTCGAACTCATAAATGACCAAAAATTAAAAAACTCGAATTGACCTAACCTACCCATTTGATAGGTCTAAGGAAATATTAACATATACTTAATGACATTGATTAAGATTTTATATTTATAAAAAAATAAATATAATTAGTGCATTATTTTTACTTAAATATAATACAAAAGCTTGCTAGAATATAAAATATCGATGACTATTAAGATGTTGATTCTATTTTCAGTTCAATTATGTATTTGATTTTTTGAGATGTAAATTTATTTTAATTCAATTTAATTTAGATATTAAAAGATAAATTCTTCCATTCTTTCAGTTGCTTCACAAATTTTTATTAAGTTAACAAAATCTTCTTTCCCAGTAATAATTCTCATTTTCTTACATTTTAATTTTCAATTATTGAGATCTTTTTGTTAACCGGTAATTGTTATCACGTATGTCACATGTAAATTTTTGTTGTTTTATATATTTGTAAACATATAATTATATATTTTATAATTAAATAAAATTAATAATTAAAGTATTTATTTACACAATTTGTATTGACGTATAAAATTGTTACAGATGCAAATTATATTAAATTAATATAAAATTTATTACTTTAATATGATATAAAATTAAAAGTACATAAATAAAAAAAATACTTTTAACTTTCTTTTATTTATTAAATATATTTACTTACTTTTTAAAGCCAATAATGAAAAATTATGACTTTGATAATAAAGAAATTTAATGTAAATTTTTACTCTTTTTATTTAAGGTTGAATAAATTTATTTATTTATCAAAAATCTTTTTAATACAATTTTAATTTTTACTTGTAATTTGGACAAATTTTATTAATAGTGAAAAAAGTTTATAATGATAATTTAATTAATTTAAATAATTATAAATATTTTGTTCAGTTCAAAGATTTTCTGTATTTTTATTTTTATAAATAAAAAAAAAACTTAACTTCTAATGTAATGTACTTGGTAAAAATATATATATATATATATATATATATATATATTTGCTATGGATTAAAACAAATAGTGGAGTTGATGAAAGCCAAAACCAGCTTAGTTTGAAAACAGAGTGTGAGAAGGAGAAAAAACAAAGTGAGAGTTTTCATGTGTCACTGTCAACCAAGGCTCGACAAAAATAATAATAAGAATTCGAATAGATTTAATAAATTTATAATTTAAATTTTAATATTTATAATTTTTAATGTTTAAATTAAGATTCTTTTTAATAAAATGAAAAATAAAATAAAATAAAATCCAAGCTAAATTCAAGTACTCTGTGTCTCTTCGGCTCATTGCGTTGTTGGATATTAGCTGTCAAATAAGAAACCAACGAGAAAATTTTCATTTTCAATTTTTTTTTTTCCCATCCTCAATCTATGTGTTTATTTTATTGCTTCAAAAGCCTTATAAAAACTCTTTCACAAAACCCATTTCCTTCTCCCCTGCTTTTCCAAACTTCTCTTTTCCATACACTCTCTTTCTCAACTTCCGGGAGCTTTCAGCAGTGTTGGTTAAGCAGCAGTTATGGGATTGAAATAATTTTGATTCTTCTTTAAAAGTTTTCAACTTTTCAGACGCAAAAACTGACTAGTTTTGGCAATAAAGCTTCAGTTTTTAGTCACACAAAAGAGGTTGCTGTTTTTAATATTTTGTTGAAGAAAAAATTGAACAGAGCTGACTTTTGGACTTTGGGACGTTGATGATAGTTTTTTTTTTTTTTTTTTTTAAATTGAAAAACTTAATCATAAAGCCTTTAACTTTGGCTTTCCCTTGAGAAAAGTTTTTGTTGAATTTTTTGTGTTTGCTTGAGTTGGGTCTTCAAGATCTTCAACTTATAATACTAAGGCTTGAGATTTTGCCCTTGAGCTGTTTTGGCAATGCAAGACTTTATGTTCTTGGTGAGTTGCTTAACTCCTATATGTGTTTCAGTTTGATTTCTTTAGTTGTTCTTTTGCTTTGAAGCAGCTTTATTTCATTGTTTGGTAATCTTAATTCAATATATTCATGCCATTAACCTTTTTAATTTTTTTTTCTTTTCTTTTGGAATGCCACTCTGTTTTCCATGAAACTGGAATTCCATTTTTTCCTTCTTTGAGAAGGCTTTTATATGGTGTAAGCATGCTGTTGCTTTGTATCTATATACTTCAATGTTAACTTGAAATATTGTTTAATCATAGTTTTGTAAAATAAAATAATCATTGGTTGGTATCATTAAATTATTCTTTGGAATTAAACTCAAGGAATGAGAAGATTACAATTGCAAATTAGATGTATTTATGGTTCATCAATGCGTGATTAATCAAATGATGCTAATGGTCTGCAAGTTTCTGTCTATCATGCATTATTTATTTATTTATGTTTTGCATTGTTTTTTTTTTTCAATTTTTTTTATGCAAGTTGGTTGCAGCGTTTTTCTTATTCTTCCGACTGTTGTCTGTTTGTAAGCCAATAGTTACTTCAATTGCGGTGATAAATGGTTTTTTGAATTATGTTGTTGTGGTTACATCAATGAATGGGATGTTTATAAAATTATATGTCTCTGGTTCATGGATGTGTGGTTATCCGCTGACCATGGAAGTGGATGTTTTTCGGTTTATCTTATTTAAACAATGCAATGGTGTCTCATGCAGCTTATGTAAATTTTAAATTTTTATTAATTGTGTACTGAGAATAATTAAGCTCATTTGTAAGCTCGAGTAGGCTGTATTCTACCTTGGAAGCTTCTCTGACCAAAATAAGTTCCATTGATGGTCAATGACTCAACTGCAGTATCAAATTCCTTCTTTCTCTAACCACACAGGTGGCAATTTTTCGTTTATATATATATGTATATCTGGATGCTTTTATCCGATGTCTAAAGACAAAGGAACAATCACCCTTCTCAACAAGTCCTCAAGCTTTCCTATATTCTTGTTTTGGGGCATTTTGTATTGCCTTTGCTTTATCCTGGTTAAGTAAGAACTGGTTGGAACATGTCAGTAACCTAAAAACCTTAGATTAGACTTTTTTTTCCCTCCTTACTCATTTCACCAAAATATTCCTGGATGGTTGTTGATTGTTTTAGTTTTGCTCTTGCATTTCATTTGTTAGATCTAGACTAAGCTGAAAGTTTATGGAAAATATGGAAAAAAAAGTTTGAATATTGATTTGATTATGCTTGTATGGAGGTCTTCATGTCATATTAGTAACATGGTCATGATTTCAAAAGTTGACCAATGTTAATTAGATGTCCTTCTACCATTGCCATGGATATCTTGGCCTTTCGATCTAGTTAACTTACCGTCTTGGATATCTTTGATTATCCTCTTCATGTCATATGGATGAAGATTGCATTTTTTTTGGCTGTTATTATTTCATTGTGTGATTCTTTCTTCTCTTTTAAACTAGTGAAGAAGGGATAGCAATTGGAAAGATGATGGAAAACAAAAGGAGCCCTTGCTCTGTTGACCATAGCAGTCTCACTTCTTTGGCATCCAAACGGCAGAAGGCTGACTTGTCGATCTCCACAAAGGTTTTTATCCATCTTTACTCCACATTATATCTCCTCTATGATAGATGTCATTCCACATTCACTACATAGCTATACTAAAGGCTGTGTTGTTTTGACTCCTCATTTTTCTTGAAGTACCTATGTCCAACACATTTTCGGGCATGGCATAAGGATATGGCCCTCAAAATACATGGAAAAACTTAGAAAAAATTGAACATATCCGTGTTGGACACATACGTGTATCCGACACTCAAACCCGAGTATGAGTAACATGGACTAAAGGAATATCTTGTAACAATATTCCTGAGAGTGATGACGTGTTCAACTCAATTCAGTTTCGACTATAGCTTAATCAGCATTAGGTGGGGTTAGCTATGCATAAATTTTTGCTATTTGTCCCTTTTATTCCTAGATCAACTCATCTGTTTGATTTTTCCAATTATCTGTTGTCAAAATATCTAGTTGTTTATCCTATTTTTTGTGATTTTTAATCATGTCACTGACTATGAAATCAATATAATTTTTTGCTTTTAACTTGTGCTGAAACTTATGCAAACTTTTATTTGTAACTAGTAAGATGATGACCACGTATTTCTTTCAAACAAGATGCCTAGTTATAAAATCCAGGTGTAGCACACATTCTTTTCTAACTTATTTTAGGGTTCACCGGAAAGCATTTTCATCTGAAGATGGTTCTGAATGCATCTTCAGCTATTACCTATTGTTAATCATTCATGGTGGTTTAGTTTTTAGAAATGCAGAGTTTTTTTTTTTTTTTTTTTTCTCTCTTCATTTGTTTGCTATGTACTAAACTAAGTGCTATTTACCATGTGATTTGATTGTCGCTAATATTAATCAAAATTTACTCTTTCTGACTATAGGATAGGAAAGAGAAGCTTGGTGAACGCATTGTTGCTCTGCAGCAGCTTGTTTCGCCATATGGAAAGGTGATCTGGCAATTTACATCAACCGTCAACGTTAGACTCTAGTCGTTTCTGGTGGTGATTGGATTGAAAGTCAAGTCTAATTTTTTTAACCCACCAAAGCCTTGAATGTTGATGTTATAGTGTTGTCTTTTACCATTTTATTATGGCTTTTGAGGAAGTTGCCTTTCAACAAAATAAATAAATAAATAAAAAGAAGTTGCCTATCTTGCTTTAACTGTGAAGCTCTCTTTGGTTCACTGCAGACGGATACAGCTTCTGTTCTCCTGGAGGCAATGGAATACATACAATTTCTTCATGAACAAGTTAAGGTTGGTTTTTCTTGCCTATTTTACTTAAATTATCATTGCGTGCATATTAGTTGGTACTGATTGCGAATTTTGAATGGATGCTTCTGAAGATCAGCAATTGCAAATTCGAATGAATATACTGCCTAGATTGTTTTGATATTTAAACATGCAACATGGGAGTTTTAACAGTTGCAGCCTCAGTCTATGTTGCTCCAACTCTTCATTTTTCTTGAAATACTCATGTCCGACACCGATATTCAATGCATATCTGGACATGCAAAAGAGGATAGGACTCTCCAATGACCTTCAAAATACATGGAAGAACTTTCAAAAAATTTAACATATTCGTATTAGACACATATCTATAACTGACGCTTAAAGTGGAGTTTGAGTAACATGTCTCAATCTGGCATTGAACTTTGAACTTCAGCTTACAATTTTAAGATTCGAGCTTTTACCCACTTAAAAAAAAAAATGTGAGCAGGAGCTCTTAAGTCGTTCAATTGGTCATACCTCTCTTTTTGGACTTGGCAATATTCAAAGCGAAACCAAAAGTGCATATCAAGGAAAAGAAAAGAGGAGAGTGAAAATGAAATAAATGCACTTTTTCCCTTTAAAAGATCATGGAACATTATTAATGGATATGACCAAATATAGAGTAACATGGTTGTGGTATTTAAGTTAGAAATTTGAATTTGGTTATGCGTGATGCATTTCAGTGGTGCCTGTAAATACGTGTGTAATCAGAAACTTTTTTTTTTTGGGTTTATGTAGAGGAATTTGCTTTAATGTATAAATTGCAATTTTTAACTTCAAATTTCTTGCCTTTTGTGTTTTTGGAGTGGTTTCAGGTGTTGAGTGCTCCATATCTCCAAACCGCACCATCAAGTAATATGCAGGTGAGCATTCTAGGTACAAAGAAATTAGGATATGTAACATGAAGATGATCCAACTAGCATCTTCCTACGAAGACAGGAAAAGAAAAAAAAAGAGGCTTTTAAAGAGGATTTTTCCTAATGTATGCAAAAATAATTAGCTCTTTACCATGCCTCTTGAGAACCATGGAGATAAAATCACCTTTGTATTTTGGATAACAACATGAACTGCTTTCTTCTGTTCAAACCCCTTATTTTGCTCTGACTTTTCATTTTTTTCGAAGTACTCATATCCAACACCTGTGTCTAATTCATATTTAGACATGGGTTCTCTAAATGCATGAAAAAACTTGAAAAAAATTGAACATATCCATGTTGGACATATGCCTTTATCTAACACTCATGCTTGAATCTGAGTAATGTAGAAAACACTAGCCATCTCTATTTATGAAACTGATTTTGTTTGGTTTCTTTGTTGTTGGAACACCGGTTATGTTGAAGCACTATAGAGACATTAATTAATTAGGGAATCATAGTTCAAAAGTTATGGTTGGATTTTAAAGGCTTTTGATTTTTCTTCCAGGAGGTAGAGCATTATAACCTGAGAAACAGAGGTTTATGTCTTGTTCCAATCTCTTGTACTGTTGGAATTGCTCGGAGCAATGGTGCCGATATTTGGGCTCCCATCAAGACCACATCTCCTAAAATTGACCAAGCTATCTCACAATTTAATTGACATTTTATTTTACAGCATCTGGAAGGCTTTGAAACTCACTAAGTCGGTTTAGATGGTGGCCCAACTTTTTATCTAACGGACCAAAATTTTCCCAGGCAGATGCAACTTCGTAATAGAAATTTATAGAGATGACGCACTAAGATGGGCAATATTAGTAGTCTTTGATTGGTAGAATTGTGTATCTAAATGTAGTCCTGCACCTTTCTAGTTTTATGCTGGTGCCTGGAATAACCTGCATTTGATCTATTCAAATTTAAGAACTTCTTGCTCTTTCCTGATCAGATCAAGTAAAATGTATATTGGTGAACATGAGTTTAGTAATTGCTTTAAATTGTATCTTTCTATATGTCTATTAATATATAAAGGGGACTTCCATGGTATAAATATAGCTGTCCTGTCTGCATGACTTGCTTTAGTTGATTTATTCGTTATTGCCTCACTAATTTAAGACGTGCTTAAAGAGTGTGTGGGTTCCAAATTGATGCAAATTTACTTCGGGAAGTGATTATCTTGGTTTTTTTATTTTATTTTAATTTTTTGGGAGGAGAGATTCAAATCTTGTTCTTTTAACAGGAGATTGTGCAGTAATCATCCAATCAAATGTTCGGGCGATTTGGTCTCTAATTTTTCCTTGAAGGTTTCACCTTAGTAATGGCCAAAAAATTCATGACCATGGAGGGAAGAATTTAGGGTTTTCTAAGCTTGCATTTGATGATATATCTCCAAATACTCGAAGATACCAGCCAAGTCAGCTAACGAGCTCAGTGCTGAAAGCTATGATGAAGAGTTGGGATTGTCCTTCTGAAGTAACCCTTGCCTTGCCTCTAAAAATAGGGTTAAACTTAAAAGTCATAATTGGAAATGGATTTAAAGTTGGAAATGGATTATCTTTGAAATACATTCACATTATCGGAGAAAGTGAAAACTATCTGATTGGCAATATCTTAAAATCCAATAATGGCATTGCATTAATGAACAATTTGGCCTGCTGCCTTTGAGTCAGTTTTCCACTCTGCTGTAGTTCCTTGCAGGATGTCCTCATTTTTCGGAATCTTGAACCACCATCTGCAGGCATTCATTCAGGTATAGCTGCTCAAAGGAGGGACCCTTTTAGATTGACAATTTGGGTCACTGACCTTGAGAGGGGCAACAGGCAAGACCCTCCCTATGTTACACATGGGTGTCAACTGCGTAACCTTCCATAATATCACCACCTAAAATTGCACAGAAGTCTTCAAACATTTAAAGTTGTTCACTAGGGATGGCAATGGAGTGAAGATTACATTTTAACTTTCTCCGCTCAACTTCAATATAGATGCTAAAATTATCTCACCTCTATAGATATCGACTATATCCATAATCACTTCAAGTATTTCACTCCACTTTTTATTAATAAATTTTAATTTAACATTGTAAAAAATTATTCATAAACATAATTTTAGTGTATATATATATTATTAGTATATATATGAAATATATATTAAAAATATGAAAGACATAAAAAAATATTTTAAAGAGAAAAATAATAATTTTAAAAAAGAGACGAGACGAAGTAAATATTTACCAAAACCACTCTGTTTCACCTTTTTTATTTTTTTTTTCTCTTTCTAAACCTCCTTGATGGGGGTGAACCAATGCAAAATCCAAAATTCATAGGATAAAATCGAATTTTGCCATCCCAATTGATAACCAACACCGTGCCAAACCATCGTTCAACAGCCACACATTTTCGCTAAGTGGGGTAGGTTGAGGTGTTTCTGTTGCCTCCGTATTTCGTGATCTTCGAACTAAATAACCACATCAATCATAACCGGTTAGAATTTCATGAATTCAGCCATTTTTTTTTCCTACCTGCAGATGGTCCCCCTGGTTCAGCGATTTTCAGAAATCAAAGTTCCATTCTTGTTCTAACAACGGGTTAATGCAACGCCCCAAAGACATTATATCATACACATATACATACGTAAACATTAGGAAGATTAATTCAGTAACAGGATTCAACTAAGACTTTACCTTAATTAAACCCCAGAAAAAAACAAGAAATGTTATCAACTTTCCACCAATCATTTAGAATCCGGATAAGGGGCACAATACATGAGCCCTTTATAAGTGCTCAGCGTAATCATGTCACTTAACTTTACAGTAGCATATGATTAATTGCATACTCCATTATTCGTGGTTTGTTCTCCCTTTAAAGACAGAAAACCAGTAAGTCATTATCAAGCGCAGGATTTGAAAATGACAAAGGCTAACATGTATAAATCACTCGATCGAATTTGGTTTTATTTTCTCTTGCAATAACTGGAATGCGAATGAGAGTCTATAAGCTTGCTGAATTGGGTTGAACTTTCTTCTGCAAGAATTGCAGAATGTGTTCACGTTTCCAATTGTCAATTCTGCAAAAAAAAAAAAAAAAGAATTAGGGAAGGAATAAAGAGCCTCATTATTTTCACCAAAATGTAAGCAAGAATAATACACACTAAAATGGTGAGATTGTTGTTCTCAAAGTCCTAAAAAAGGCAGAATTTTAAAAGTAATAATATACCCCATTTGCATTTCTACATGCATGCAAATCTGGAGGATACCAAGGTGAAATTTATTGCATAAACAAAGATCATATTTTTTGTATGGTTTGTTTCTAAATTGGCTTGAGGGTGATTGTAGAGGAAGAAAACAGATGGGGGAGAAAAAAAACATGCTTGGATGTTGAATTTAAATGCCAAACTTTAAATGGTGTGAAATATCATGAATTTGGACAAAGTAATCTGTCCAAGTAAATTCCTCTTTACTCAGTGGATATTGCATCTCAAGAGCTCAACATGAGATAACAGCATTACTAGAAGCACCAAACCTTATAGTTTCCTTTTGTTGGCCCTCATCATCCAACATGATCAACTTGGGAGGAGAATTGAAAAGATATTGAACTTTAACTGTCGGAAACTTGTCCTTCTCTTCTTCAATGAAACCAACAATTTCGGGATAGAATACTAGTTTCCTCATGCACACCTCCAGTATTGCACCTGAATACGTGATCTGCAATTGCACAAATTTAGATGTGACATAAGGAATTAGAACCCCCCCCAAAAAAAAAAAAAAAAGACACACACACACAGCAGGCAATACCAAATTTAAGAAACAAGTTATATTCCCACTAAAAATGACAAAGGCAAGTGAGAACAATAAAGAAACAACATATCACTTTCTTTTTATCTATCAATATCTAGAATTTAGATGCTTTTTGTTCAGCAGTCCCATCATATGGTTTGCTTTCCACATGCCCCTTCATTTTGGGGATATATACCATTCCCTATTCCGAAAGAAAGGCGAAAAGAAAATGAAATGAGCAGACTAAAGAAATGCAGGATTATGAGCAAGAAAGAATTATGGGGATTCCTGCACTTGGCGATAACTATAGTTGGGGAATTAGTGGTTGTATGATCTAGAATACAATTTTTGGTAAAATGCATTTTTTAAAGAGGATAAGACATGTTATATGTTCTTACATGCAAAGTCCACTAAGAAACTTAAAACCCTTAACATTCATTACGATAGAAAAAAGGCGAAAAAAAAGAGTTTCGTTTTATCATAGGTATCTGCAGTAGTATTATACATGCTACAGGTTCAATAACAATGTAAGAATTCATGAACTCTTTTGCTAAACAATTACATCCTCCCTTTCACAACTCTCAATCTAATCTGAGAGTTAACTGACTTCCGCTATATGCAACATTAGAACCAAAAAAGAGTATTTTACTGAGAGAACAAAAAAAAAAAAAAAAACACTAAAGGAGGATGAAGAGTAAGAGAGATTTAGAGAACATACATGTGTGGTTGAAAATCTACTAAAGAATAAAATTTTGAACCCCCTGCTCCCCACTCTCCTGCCCAAGAAAAACCCATCTCCAAAGAATGTTTCATACCTTACTAGTAGAATCATCTGAGTCTTCCGTGCAACATTTCAGGCAGTCAGATATCAACTCTGCCATCAAATCATACAGTTACAGTGAGATTGATGCATGCAATGAATTTGTTAATTGACTAGCGTTCAATACGTATCATAAACACACCAGAACAGCTGTGTTCTTTAAAATCTCCATTGTTACTCTCATTTTGTTAACCAAAGGCGGTAAACTTTGCTCAGAATTATATTGCCATATTACACCAAATCTTCCCAACTTACACTATTATGCTATGGTTCAGCATATTTCTTGCCCTTTAACATGATGGATTACCATATCAAGAACAGTGACATCATAAAGTGCTAGAATCACAAGGTAGTTTCATTTTGCACCGAAGGCACCATATAGCTCTATTTCTAACCAGTGCAGTTAAAATGTTCCCAGCTGCATTGGAGGATGACAGCCAAAATAGGTGCTCAATGAGCTTTTAGGTGCTAAACTCACCTTGCCGAACTTCAGTTAGATCCAAACGGAGCCTCAGGAATTTCATTACACAAAAGGAGGGAGGGCCATTTTAACAACAATAAAACTGTAGACCTCTAATTAACTATGATTTTCATAGAAGACAAAAAAAGCCATACTTCCCTAAATGGAAACAGCGGATGTGGTATTGAAATGATAACCACCTTACCCAATTTAAAGTTTTCAATACAATGGAGCCACAACTTTTCAGAAAAAAAAAAACTGATCTTAAACTGACAAAAATCTAATTCTTTTAACCACTCAAACTGTTGCATCCATCTACAAAGATGCTTATATAAAGAATTAGAAAGATTATTTGAAACTCGACTTTATTACATAGGACTGCACTATTGTCTAATTGCAAAAGTATCAAAATTGATGCATCATGGCTCCCAATTAGACAAAACCCCCTGATTCCATAAAATCAAAACCCAGAAAGAAAAAAGGGAAAACCTAACAGATAACAGCAAACTAATCCATACCAAACAGTCAAAAACTTAAAATTTCCAAAATCTAATCAAACAAACCGCTAGAACAGCATAACAATGAAAACCCAAGTTAAAAAATTTGATAAAGAAGTAATTTTTATTTTGGGCTTTTGAAACGGGTGTTGATTCAATACCTTTGTCCTTGACATACTCAGAAAAAGTGTTGCAATCAGAACAAAGGGCTAAACCCGTGAAACCCAGATCCTCACATTGCTTTGAGCTCAGCTGTTCTTCTGACGACAACACAATCACGGCCGCTGACGAAATTACAACAATGATTAACGCCATATAATCTGACATGTTCCTCAACATCTCTATCTCACTCTCAGAACTTGTTTCCCTTAGCAAGTCTTCCTCTTCAAAGTTGAAACTCTCTTACCTTTCCAAAATAAGAGAAGTAATAAAAGGGACCCGGATGGGTTAATGGATAATATACCAACACGATGTCGTTCTCATTAAGATTATTTCATCATTTTAAATAATAAAAACAGGTAAGTTGAAATTTGAGTTTCTCTTTTATTTTGTTACGTAATAATTATATTAAAATATTTTATTTATATAATTTTTAATAAATTAATTATTTATACCATATACATTTTAAAATATTTATTTTATAATATCACATTCATATTATTTTTATTTCGTATTTTATATATTTTAATTTTTCTTTCACTTTTTTTGTCCTTTCTAGATTCGTGTTTAATGTAATGAAAGATTAACTAATAGCAAAAGCAGGAGCTGAGAACTTAGAAGTGTAATACTTCAAAAGAAGAATCGCATACTTCCTCATAATTAAGGTATCAATGTGCTTTTGTCACGGGCCGCACTAATTAGCCTAGGCTCAAAGACACAAGTTACATGAAATAACTTGGCCCACTAAAATAAGCCCAGTCTTTAGAGAGTTTTAGAAGGTCTGGTTTCTAAAAGTTTGGAGATACAGTTAAAAATAACCACTCCAACTTATTTAAATTAGATAGAGATAAAGTTATTAAAGTTTAAATTCATTTGAGATTCTAAATTTTATAGATAAGTGTAAATCCTGGACGTCTATTAGACTTAATCTGAGCCATTGATGTATGAGAAATTTAACTATAAATAGAGGCCTCCTCAGCGTCATTTGTATCATCAAACACTTGAGAAATGCATTTGAGCATTCCTCTCTATTCTCTTTGTGTTCTTCTTTTCTGCTTTTAGTTTCAGTGCTTTTGAGGAATTTAAATTCTCCTTTTGAGTGTTTATGGGCCGACTTAGGCATATAAGGAAGCAAATCCTAAGCCTAAGGCTGCGTGATTTGCTAGGCTAAAGTTCGAGCCTGTGACAGTTGGTATCCGAGCTAGAAGTTCGCGAAGGTACTGATAGTAGAGATGGCATCTCAGGCAGAAAACTAAACACAAGAGGTCTTAGAGACTCGTGGGAGGGGAAGAAAGGCCAACAGTTGGAGGGATGTTCTATCAGCCATAGATGGCAGGGTGGCCAAGCTCGAGGTGATCATCAGAGATATGCGAGAAATCATTGAGATTGTGAAAAGTCACATCGAAGAGCTAGACTCCGCAGGGGAGGAGCTTAAGGAGGAGATGCAAGGTGCTCTCAACACGGCAATAGACATTCTCACTCAGAAGAATGATGCCCTCGAAGCTGTGGTAGAGGCCATGAAAAAGCAAATCGAAGAGCTCATGGGGGAGCTTTCATCATGTAAAGCAGCTATAGGATGTAGCGTGTTAGCTGTGACATTTAAACATAGGGTGGAGATCCCCAAGCCAAAATAGTTTAAGGGAACCCAGTCTGCAAAAGATGTGGATCACTTCTTGTGGAGGATGGAACAATACTTTCGAGCAATGGGCATCGAGTATAATGCTACTGAGGTAAATACCGCCTTTATGATTTTACCGATGTGGCTCTTTTGTGGTGGCATCATCGATGCAACAACAAAAAGCGTGGAGGTACTGCCATTAGAACTTGGGAAGTGTTCCAAATAGAGTTCAGGTAACAGTTCTATCCTGAGTATGCCGAGGATGAGGCACGTGCAAAGTTACAACAGCTTACGCAACAAGGCATAATTCAGGAATATATTTAAGAGTTTAGCGAGCTTATGCTCCAGATTTTAGATTTAGGGGAGAAGAAGGCATTCTTCTCATTCATGGATGGACTCAAACCCTGGGCTAAGCAAGAGTTGCAACGAAGAGGTGTCCAAGACTTGACCAAAGCCATGACCATAGTAGAATCCTTGATCGAGCTCGGCATAAATAAGTCGGACAAGTTTAAGTCTTTTAAGCCTAAAGGCAAGGGCAACAGTGGGGGAGACAAAGACTGAAAGTTCAAAAATAATAACAAAAAACTATTAGCAGGGAAGCCAAGGTTTAACAAGCCATGGGATAAGAAGAAAGATAAGGAGCTGGTGAAATGCTTCTTATGTGATGGTTCACATGGGATGCGAGATTGTCCAAAAAGAACTAAGCTTTCCTCCATCAACAAAAAAGATGATGAGCCAGAAAAGGAGACCTTAAAACTTGGCTCGATCATGAGTTCTATTAAGCCAAAAAGGTGTTAAAAACAAAAGGGGTTGATGTTCGTAGACGTCTCTATTGCAGGTAGGAAAATAAGTACTTTGGTCGACACAACGGCATCAGATTTGTTTATATTTGAGGATGTTACCAAAAATCTTGATCTCAAAGTTGAGAAGACAACTGGGTGGATCAAGATAGTCAATTCAAAAGAGGTTCCAACCATGGGTGTTGCAAAAGTAGTGGACTTATAATTTGGAGACTGGAAAGGCAAGGAAATGATCGAGGTTATACCACTTGATGACTATGACAGTGTGGTTGGCTTGAATTTTCTTGACCGAATAAATGCTTTCCTTGTATCATTTGCCGATTGTATATGTATCTTAGATGCCCGTTACCAATGCATTGTGCTAGTGAATCGAGAGATGGGTGCCAAAGCCAAGATGCTATCTGTAATCCAGCTTGCCAAAGGAGTGCATAGAGAAGAAGTCACCTACTTGGCAGCTTTAAAGTTTGATGAGCCTTAGAAACCCAGGGATAAGACTCCTTTGGAGGTGCTAGAAGTGCTGTAGTCTTTTGAAGATGTGATGCCTGCAGAGTTACCGAAGA
>JBBYHM010000020.1:7269170-7307758 GCA_038381775.1 Adansonia rubrostipa | reverse complement strand
CATTCCAACTAATTCCATCAAATTAACTAAAACCATTATTTCACCTAAATTAGCATAATCATGACAATAGGTAGGGTCGCTTGTATGAAAAGATGAAAAAGCATGGGCTTATGACAACATTTATTTTTCTCCAACCTAACAAGTAAGCTAAAAAAAATTAAAAAAATGATGAGATTTGATGGAAACTTTTGGCCAAGGAGGATTTCCATCCTCCTTAGCCGGGAGGATGCTATTTCATAAGGGGAGGACAGAAAAAAAAGAGAAAAAAGGGTTTAAAAAAAAGAAAATTACAACAATTTTTTTTAGCTTTGTTAAGGTAAAAATCTCCATTTTGATCTTTGTATTTTTGTTTATTCCATACATTTTCTTCTCTTTGGTGAGCCAAAATATGTTTAAGTTTATCGATTTTTTTCCATGTTAAAAGACTAAGCATAATGGCCATGAACCAACTACTTTGATTTTTATTTTTATTTATTTTCTTTCATCTTCTTGTTACTTTTTTATGAATCATGGTTATGTTGATGGTGTTGTGTTTGTCATATGCATGTTCATATATTTTATTTCTTTTAGTATTTTCTTGTTAACATAGTGAAACCATGTGTTTATATACCTGTTTTTTGTAATTTTATCACATAATCATGTTAATTCGTGTTAAATAAAATAGGAATATGTAATTATCAAGTTTGAAAACATTGATAGGCAGATTGTTTGGATGTTGGCCGAAATTCATACTTGTATTTTTTGGGTCATTTTGTAAATATAAAAAGTTTAAGGGCTAATTTGAAAAATAATAAACAAAAAAAAATCATAAAAATTTTTTTAGACCTGCAGGTTTGACCGAAGCATACTGGTACCTTTAGGAACCTTTAGGAGTGTATTTTATGCCATTTATCAAGTTAAAATATATTTTTTTAGTTTTGGGGTCATTTCATAAATATAAAAAGTTTAGGGATTTTTGCGTAAATATGGAAAATATATCCTAGGAACCAAAAAAAAGTGACCGAATCTGGCTTGTGACTTTCTATGACACTTTTCTTAAGTATTTTGATTCATTTGAAGCTTGATTTTATATTTTAATCATGTAGGGATCAATTTGCAAATTTTGGGAAAGTTTAGGGACTAGTTTGCAAATGATAGAAAATTTTGCTTTTTGGTCAAAGGGTCTGACTAAAAGTTTCATGGATAACTTGGAAACTAATTTTGTGGTATCTCATATCATGCTTTAGGTATTTTTCACATTTTAAGGTGCATTTTATAATTTCTCAAAATTTAGGGACTAGTTTGTAAATAATAAAAATTTTGCTTTTTGATCAAATGGTTTGACTAAAAGTTTCATGGGTAATTTGGAAACTGATTTTGTGGTATCTCATATCATGCTTTAGGTATTTTTCACATTTTAAGCTGCATTTTGTAATTTCTTAAAGTTTAGGGGTTAGTTTGCAAATAATGAAAAATTTTGTTTTCTGGTCAAACGTGCTTGGCCGAACATTCTTGCATATCTTTACCATGATATTCATGTTGATTCTTTGCTAGTTTGATGATTTTTAATGATTTGCTTGTGGTATTTTACCATATAGCGGTTAAAATGTAATTTGACAAAGTTTAAGGGTTACTTTGCAAATTAAAATTTTTTTTGTTAGGGCAAAGTATTTGGCCGAATCTTTGTTGATATATTGGCTTCATTTTCATACATAATTTCAAATGTTTTTTTTATAATTTTTAGGTTACTTTATTATGTAGGGACTAAAATAAAGTTCTAGAAAAGTGTAGGAATAAAATAGTAAAATTTTAAATTAAAGGGGTAAAATAGTCATTTTACTAGTTTTAGAGACTTCTATTATTCCTATGGCATTTCGTAGGGGTATAGAAATATTCAAAACTTTTCATATTTGTTCAATTTTCTAAAGAATATGAAATGTAATTTTCAAAAACCTAAAGGCATTTTGGTAATTTTGCTCAACGAGACTCTTTTATGCTAAAGGTGAATTTTTAGGATTGGTTTATCCTACCAAGATCATTTTAAGGTCCATTAGGGTTACCGGGGTACTTTCAAGTCGAAGGTATACCCTAGAGGCATTTTCGTTATTTTGCTCACCATGATGCTTTTACGTCGAAGGTGAATTTTTAGGATTGGTTTAGCCTACCAAGATCATTTTAAGGTCTATTAGGGTTACCGAGGTACTTTCATGTCGAAGGTATACCCTAGAAGCATTTTGGTCATTTTGCTCACCTGGATGTTTATATGCCGAAGGTGAATTTTTAGGATTGGTTTAGACTACCAAGATCATTATAGGGTCCATTGGGGTTACCAGGGTACTTTCATACTGAAGGTATGCCCTAGGGGCATTTTGGTTAATTTTCTTACCAAGATGCTTTCACGTCGAAGGTGAATTTTTAGGATTGGTTTAGGCTACCAAGACGATTTTCAGGTCTATTAGGGTTACCGAGGTACTTTCATATTGAAGGTATAGCCTATGAGCATTTTGGTCATTTTGCTCACCGGGATGCTTATATGCCAAAGGTGAATTTTTAGGATTAGTTTAGACTACCAAGATCATTTTAAGGTCCATTGGGGTTACCGAGGTACTTTCATGTTGAAGGTGTACCCTAAGGGCATTTTGGTCAATTTGCTCATCGAGATGGTTTTACGTTGAAGTTGAACTTTTAGGATTAGCTTAGGCTACCAAAACGATTTTAAAGTCTATTAGGGTTACCGGGGTACTTTTATGTTAAAGGTATACCCTCGAGCATTTTGGTCATTTTGCTCACCAGGATGCTGTTACGCCGAAGGTGAATTTTTAGGATTGGTTTAGCCTACCAAGATCATTTTGAGGTCCATTAGGGTTACCGGGGTACTTTCATGTCGAAGGTATACCTAGGGCTAATTTGGTCATTTTGCTTATCGAGATGCTTTTATGCTGAAGGTGAATTTTCAGGATTGGTTTAGACTACCAAGATCATTTTAAGGTCCATTAGGGTTATCAGGGTACTTTCATGTCGAAGGTATACCCTAGGGGCATTTTGGTCATTTTGCTCACTGGGATGCTTTTTTGCCGAAGGTGAATTTTTAGGATTGATTTAGACTACCAAGATAATTTTAAGGTCCATTGAGGTTACCGGGGTACTTTCATGTCAAAGGTATACCCTAGGGGCATTTTAGTTATTTTGCTCACCGGGATGCTTTTATGCTGAAGGTGAATTTTTAGGATTAGTTTAGGCTACCAAGACCATTTTAAGGTCCATTAGGGCTACCGGGGTAATTTCACATCGAAGGTATACCTTAAAGACATTTTGGTCATTTTGCTCACCAAAATGCTTTTATGTCGAAGGTGAATTTTTAGGATTGGTTTGGGCTACCAAGATCATTTTAAGGTCAATTAGGGTTATCGGGATACTTTCATGTCGAAGGTATACCCTCAAGACATTTTGGTCATTTTGCTCATCGGGATGCTTTTATGCCGAAGGTAAATTTTTAGGATTGGTTTAGACTACCATGATCATTTTAAGGTCCATTAGGTTTACCGAGGTGCTTTCATGTCGAAGGTATACCCTAGAGGCATTTTGGTCATTTTGCTCATCGAGATGCTTTTATGCCGAAGGTGAATTTTTAGGATTGGTTTAGACTACCAAGTTCATTTTAAGGTTATTGGGGTTACCGGGGTACTTTCATGTCGAAGGTATACCCTAAGGGCATTTTGGTTATTTTGTTCACCGAGATGTTTTTACGCCAAAGGTGAATCTTTAGGATTGGTTTAGGCTACCAAGACCATTTTAAGGTCCATTAGGGTTACCGAGGAACTTTCATGTGGAAGGTATACCTTAAGGGCATTTTGGTCATTTTGCTCACCAGGATACTTTTACGCTGAAGGTGAATTTTTAGGATTGGCTTAGCCTTCCAAAATCATCTTAAGACTCATTAGGGTTATCAAGATACTTTCATGTCCAAGGTATACCCTAAAGATATTTTCATAACTTTGTATTTGAATCACATCTTATGTGAACACTAGGATACTTTCACATCGAAAGTACAGATTAAGAACATGTCCATCATATTATGTCATTCTTAGGTCATAGAATCAGTATTTTTTTTATATAACAAAATTATTTTATAAATAAGGCAATGTCTCCTAATTGAATTGATATGTAGGATTCCTGCCAGTATATGTGAGGAATTCTATGTATTATTTTAATAGCGAGATAATCTTCTCAAATAAGAAGTCGAGATTTTTCAATTTTAAAACAAAATAAAACCTTTCATATTCTGTATGGTTCTCCGACAGGATATGATTGAGAATTCGTGCCCACCTAGTTCCCTGGGAGTGTACGAATAATTTTGTGATTTCTAGAAACATTAAAAGCCGACTTTCTCGAAATAATAAACTTTCATAATGAAATACTATAGGAATTATAATTAAACATCCATTGTTGAAATCGAATAAACATTAAAATTTAAGTTAACACATGATTAATAAGGTATCGATATTCAGGCATCATGAGAGGGTCGATCCTCACTTGTGATTGTATCCGACTCCCGAATCCTTTTATATGATCTCTGGTATGGTGGCAGGCCTTAGAATTAGTATTTTAAGATTTCGTAACCCTCAAAATACACACTCTGATAGGTGACCAATCTCACTTAGCCTAAATAGATTTGTGGCAACTCTAAATAAATAGTTATTTTGTAATGACTATTTAGGGTTAAATTGAGTGAGTGATTTATCTCGATCACCCAGTCCCCAAAATGAGAAAATGACGATAATGATATGGCTTATAGAAGTAATAGAATATAAGATAAACTAAACAAATATAGAAGCGAATGCCATTTTAAGTCGAGCTGATCAAGATTCGTATCCAGGCCACGTTGCGACACTAGTTAATTATTTTTAGGTGATTTTGTGGGTTAATTTCCTAATTTCTTCATTTGTGAGTGTTGGCATTATTTTTTATGCTTTAATATAATGATCTTGTTTCATGATATACGTCTGCTTTATAATTGGATAAATAGCATGCGAACTGAGTTATTTTCATTGTATTGCCAGCAAACAATTAGGATTTTCATTTATATGGATTTTGCAAGTTATATACTTTATAAGCTTAAACTCAAGGGCCGGTTGAATGTCCTTGTTTTTTAGGCATATAGATGGTGTAATCAAAGTCTGGGGAATTTTAACTATCTGCTTTTCTTGAGTGATAACGATGTGAACTTTTCTTGACAGATTAGTTGCCCTCTCATAGTAGTTCCAACCTTGTTAATATTATGTTAAAAAATGCTGGAAGGATCTTTGGGTTGTTTTCTTATATTTGGATATTATTAGGCATTGAACTAAGGCCTATGCAGTTGTTTTGGTTTGGTTATTAAGTTTGATATTCAGTTGTGGATGTTAGCTGTTTTCTGATACAGGTTTTGCCCAAGTTTTAGAGTTTAAATAACTCTCAAAAGTGTATTGAGGAAGTATTATATCCATCCTAGTTATTGTTCCTTACTACTACTACTACTACTACTACTACTAATAATAATAATAATAATAATAATAATAAAAAATACGTAAAGGTAGATTAAAGAATGTTAACTAGTAAGTGTAACATAATTCATTCAACAAATATGTAAATTAATATATAAATTCAATCCAAAATTAAAGACTTTTACTGACACTTAAAAGTTCCTTTAAAAGTTAATAACTTTTAAAGGTTGTTTTAAGTGCCAACATAATGTATTCAATAAATATATAGATTAATATATAAATTCAATCAAAATAAGACTTTATGGGAACTTTAAAATGTCAAGAAAAGTTTTTTTCATATAGAAGCATTTTATAACATTGGGAAAACTCATGCTGGCATACTATTCTTGCACTCATGGTTAAACCCGCTAAGAACTTTTTACTGGCAATCACGTAGCTGGCGGTCAATGAACCATTGGGAATACAAACAAGCGCATCTTTATGGGCTTTTACTGGCACTTATAAATGCCAGTAAAAGTTAATCTTTTTTTTAGTAATGACAATCGAACAACCAAATTCGGTCGAAAGGCCTCAGACAAGATTGATGATGTATTTGCTATATTTAATAATCAGATTAATCAGCCATTGTTAGATTAAACAATCGTTCTTAAACATTGGAAGTACAATTTTAGTTGAAGGTTTGAGGCTTTTTTGTTAGTAAATATGATCCAACATCATATCTATAAGAAAAAAACACTGTTGGGATTACCTATATAAGATCTCACTATCTGTTCTTCACTTAAGGAAGGTTCCTAAATGCTATATTACAACATAAACTAATAATTACCACAAGCAGGAGGAACATACAATGTCTTTGCTAACTATAGAGAAAGTATTAATTATGTCGATGCAAAGCTTGGAGATCCTAGAAAATGGATGATGGTAGTGAATTAGATAAGCCACTTTTGTATGAAATAATACCCAAGCATGGCTCATAAGTAAGCATCCAAATGTTATTAACAGTATCCTTGTTAGATTTTCAAGTTAAGGTTTATTTAAATGATTAGAAAGTGAATACTCCTATGTTGTTATAACTTTTTTCCCTCTAAAGTGCCTATTTCAACTACCTATGCCAAATACGTATCCAACGCCTAAAAAGAAACTGGAAATGTGGTTCTAATTTTTTCCTTAAGTACTTGTGTCGTACATGTATCCTGTTGGTGTATGCCCTTGAACCAATCGAATTGGGACATAAGATACATGCTCAAATAACAACATTCATCTTACTAAGTAACATAAGGTTTTCCTTTATGTTAGTAGCATGATTGACACTCATGCAAACACTAGTTGAATGAAGCCCTTGACAAACAATGGCCTAGTAAAGAGAGTAACAAGTTATGGCAAGAGATCTTTATACATCAAAGCTGTGTTTCAAAAAAAGTTCTTAGTCATCATATTATCAAGATAGGGTATTAGCAATGGTATATGCTAAGCCTCTATGCATTAGAAGTATGTAACTCTTTGATCTCACAAAAGTTGAAATATGTGAAATACTTGGGGATAGCATATGGGTGCTTGTTTTGTGAAAACAAGTTCACTGGACATGGCCTGAATAAGAACTCCATTTGGAATAAGTCACTCAAATGTCTGTGGAAGATGTTCTCATGTGCCAGTCCTATATATCAGTCCTTAGACTTGTGAGACCAAGTCATCTTATATGTGAGTATCATAATTAAAGATCATTACAAATGGATCCCCAATGGATGGATACCAAAATAAGGGTGGTTTTAGATATGATATGAAACATATTGAAGATGGATGAGTGATCCAGAGAGAATTCACCACTCCATTTGACATTGGATACATATCTCAAATGATCTTGAGTATGGTTAATTGGATTAAACCCTCTGGCCAGAGCATAATGAATTATGAGGAATGCTTCCAGATAGATTCACAATCATTAACCATGAGCTACGAGATCTAACATGGATAGAGGTTTGGGTAAACACTGCACTATGCTCATCCTCAATTTTGGATATCTGATGAAAGAATCGTAGTATACCAAGAGGTTGATTACTAAAAGGTTTAGAAGAAGTTACACTTCATTCTATCGATATGTGGTTTATCATGATGGGTTGCTAGATCCTGCTCTCGATCTATGAGCATAATTAATAGGATTATTTATGTTCATTGCCAACATGTTGGGAACCTAATATGTAACACACAAGACATAATTGTTGAAATTAAATATAATGTTTAATTAAGTTGGACTTAATTGAACAAAAGATAAATTGAAGAGGGCTTAATTAAATAAGTTTAATTAATTATAATTTAAGACATAAATTAGATATGTGAAATTTAATTGGAGATATCTTAATAAGGCAATACTGATAAGAAAGTCTTATTAAGAAAATGTTTAAGTGTAGACATGGCTTTAAGGAAAAATATTAATAAGCCAAATATTAGTATTTGGAAATTAAATTATTTAATAATTATTTTATTAATTATTTAATAATATTCACATAAAGTAAAATTGTTTTACTTGGGTTAGGAATTTAATTGTGGATTAAATTATCTAACATTTGAATTAAGGGTTTGGGCTATAAGCCCTAAATTAGCTAGACAAGTGAGTTTAGTTGTGAACTACTCCATGTTAGGCTTGCTATTGGACTTGGCACATGTTATAGCCATCTATGTGGTGTTATTGGGGTAGATGGGACGACTAAGGCCCAATTTTGGACAAACTAATTAAAATTATTTTTAATTAGGCTTTAAGTAATCCTAAAAGTGGCGTCACATATAGGCTTGTTACTAACAGGTCTGGTTCACTCTTAAAATAGCTAAACCTTGTCCAAGAGGCTTATAAATATGATATTAAATCTTTTTAAGAGTAATTTTGGCTATTAGAAAACCCTAAGCAAGAATTCCTAGACCTCCTTAAAGCCAACTGTGCCAACCCCTACTTCCCTAGGCCATTATTTGCACCGATTCATATTCTTGGTGGTCATGATTACTTTGAAGATAGAAAATCAATCTTTTATCTTAGTAGAATTGATTAGAGTAAAAAGATATGATTTTGAGTTCATTTTCCTAAATCTGCCCAAAACAGTCATCTCCCTAAGGATCTAATTTTAGCCTTTTTTTTGCACCAAAGGTAGGGAATTATTCTCGGATCTTTACAAATCTTTAATCTATTGGCAAGTTATCTTTTGGTTGTGACTTAAGAAGTCATCTGGCTAGCATTGGAGAACCATCGAGCCAAAGAAGGTTTTAATTGTTGTCTATGTGGATCAACGTTGAAGGTAGGGTGCTTGAATCGTTTGTGATTTCAAATTACCTTCTACAAAGCCTATTGATTTAGATTTGGGAATCTTTTGGATATGCAAAATTTAAGAGTATGATATCTTCATGTTAGGTAATCTTTAATCATATAGTTGATTAAATTTAGATTTAATTCAATTATGTTTACCATATGTAAAACCCAATCTAAAGATCCATAAGGAAGTTTGGCTTTTCTATGTTTATTGTTTCTACTACGTTTATTATGTTATCTTGAAAAATTTTGAATTCTATTATTGCATGAGGCTTGACTTGATCGGAAGTATAGATTCTTACAAGTGGTATTCGAGCCTATAGGTTGTGGATTGGATGTGGTTGGTATTAATTCATGGTAATTGACATTTAGATGTCATATGTATAGATCTATAAGTTTAAGGCTTTAGAATTTGTAAAATATTTTTTATAAATTTTCTTAATTCTGGACAACATGATTAAAAGGTGTATTGATCATTATTAAATTCTTTAATAGTTAATAAAAATTAGTCTTAATTAATTTGGATTAAATACATGTTGAACTGTTGAAACCTGGAGACTTTTTCCATGATTTATGATTTCAATAGGAAGGTTTTCTAATGATTCTTTGCTTTAAAAATTCTTTGATATAATCTAATTTTATAATATTAAAACTTATAATATTTATTTATTTAAATATGATTTAAAACAAAGAAACATAATCTTGAATCCTCTTGGTGGTATCGCATGGTATAATGTTCTAAACTGATTATGGATGTGATTTTGCACTTAATGCACCTTGAAATCTTTATCAAAAAGTTCCATAGGTTTGCTGCATCTTAGGACAGCAAGATAATCGAAGAATATGTGATTCTCGAATAGATCTTGGTTGCTGCAAATCAAGGCATGTTGATGCCATATCCATGGAAAGTGCTCCATGTGATTTAGAAGTTACATGGCAATTAGTTGTCATCATGTTTGCTGCTTTGGCTCGAACTTTGGCAGCATCTTGAATGAATTTTCTGCATCTAACATCAGCACTTAAACATCCTTCAAATGTGCAAAAAATCTTGTTTCAATACTAGGATTTTTGGCAAGGTGATGCCACTTTCAAGTTTTCTTGAAACTTATGATTAGAGGCAAGAAAGTTGCCATCTTTAATGTAGCCTTGAATTGGTTCTTGGCAGCACCTAATCTGATTTTCCAGCACTTGAAATAGCCCCTGAATATCATCCAAAGGTGGTATTCAAAGGCCATTGGCATGGCCAAAGTGATTGCCTAAACAAAGGGCATTACTTGTTAGATCCTACTTCTATTGGAACTTGTTTTCTAGTGGGAACAAAATTCCTTAAAATTAAAATTTTGATTCCTTAATTTTTGGAATGAGTTTAAGTTGGATTAGATAAGAGTTACATGATAGAACTAGGTTCTAAAAGTTAGGAATAATGAAAGAGTTTCAATTAAACTAGGTTTCAATAGACATGTTTAAAAAGAATCAAGATTTGGAAACTTGTTTTCTTAAATTTTTTAATTAAATAAGTTATTTTGATTTTAATTCTTTAAAAATGTTAATTCTGAAACCTACATTTAAGAATGCAAATTAAAAATATTTGTCCTTGTTGAGACAAATCACCTAAAAGTTAGGTAGATGTCCTATTTAAGACAAGTTTTCTAAAAGTTAGGAATAAGATTAAATGTGTTTAACCTTTGTGGCCAATTTTTATAGATTCTTTATTGAATATTATAAATTTGTTTTTGCATGCATTGTATTCATGTGATTACCATGTGATATTAGCTATACATTTTGTTTATGCTATAATTATTAAAGCATGGTGGATGGTTATGGACTTAGACCTTAATGTGACTAGGTGAATATATGGTTGAAATATATGTTTATAGTATTTATTTTTATTAAATAGGGTCTACAAACCCTACCTTTATTACATTCTAGAGTTGTAAAATTTTTTTACCTAACTCCCCTTGAATATAACTCGAGGTTTCTATCAAATGTATATAAATGTTCCATAGTTATAGATTTAGAATTAGGTTAGATTAGAGGAATTTTTTTTCCATAAATGTAATTAAAGATGGTGCCATAAAGTATTGTCAAAAGAGAGCACTATAAAGACTTATATAAAGACTCGGTAAACTATCCTAGATTTTTTACCAACTAGTATCCTAATGGCTCATGGAAACTAGACACAGTTAGACATCCATAGTCATCCATGTAGGACTGCATAATTAGATTTATTTTTGTTAATATATATAAATATGTATGCACTTGAAATAAATGCCAATGCAATACAACCTGGATCCAAATCAAATTAATGTGACTTACTAATTAAATTGAAAAATCCCTTGTAAAATATTCAACCATGCCTACGCATGATCAGATGCCTTCCATTAGATTATAAAAAGATACTTGAGTTCTAGCCATGAGGCTCTATTAGGTTGACTCAAAATTCCTTCAGCCTAAGCTACTTAAGTGATAATTAATGGGTCCTACTCAAGGTTGTGTTGTTCGGATGTTTACAACTTGATCACATGGCATTAAAGAGATGGTTAGGTAAGATGTATATGATACACTTAGGTAGAGGGTTACCTTCTAACTGATCTAGAAGTTGCAAAGAGATGCAATTAGTAAACTAAGTTACCTACCTAGCTTGTTCTTGTATGGCTTGTTGGGCTAATCTGTGGTTTTAAAAAGATGAAAAAGATGTCTAGCTCATTAAGAAGATTCAAATGTTAAACTTCTTGTAATATAGTTGAGGGTTGTAGCATAAATTATAAGGAATAATCATTCAAGTATTAAAACCTAAGTGAATGACTATCTTATGTTTGTTCTTGACATTAAACACATTCTGAATTCATATAGGATATAAACAAGAAGTATGACTTCTAATTTATCACTATGTAACATACTAGATGCTAACAAGTTGACTAGGACAAATTTCATTGACTGGCTTCGCAATATTAAAATTGCTTTAACACAAGAACATAAGGCTTATGTTCTTAATTAGCCTATACTTGATGGGCACAAACCAATGCTTCTCAAGAAGAAGAGCTTTTAACGATGATCTTATGCAAGCCACATGTATGATGATGGCTAGCATGGCACCAGATTTTTAAAAGCAACATTAGGGTATGGATGCTTCAAACATTATCTTGAGCCATATATAATTACTTGATAAAGAAAAGTGCATTAGGAGATTTGAAATCTTAAAGGAATTATTCCAAACAAAGATGTCTAAAAGAACTTCTGTTAGGACTCATGCATTTAAGATGATTACCACGATCACTTGTTAGGAACAGTTAGGTTGGTCGATGGATAATGAGTAGCCATTGATCTTGTTTCTTCCTCTTTGCCTTTGAGTTTTTCACAGTTTGTGTTGAATTCCAACATGAATCACCTAGAAATGTCTATTTCAAGATTGCTGAAGAGTTTAATTATAACAAAGAACTCTATCACCAAGAAAAAGGTTGTCCACTTAGTTACTTCTACTTCTAAGAAATCCAAGAAGAAGAAAAAGAAATCAAGAAGGGATAGATCTTCTAGCTCAAAGAGTTTAAAGTCGAATGGTGGATTGAAGGCCAAGGAAGGAAGTGACAAGGGAACTTGTTACCATTGCGAAAAGCCTAGTCATTAGAGGAGAAATTGCAAAGATTACATTAAGTTAGTTACGGTTAAAAAGTTAAAATAGTTTTAACCTCTGGTATAAATTCAAAAATTCATTTCTTTCCTTTGGTATATGATACCTAATTATTGGTACTGAGTATGTTTGACATATTGTAGGGACAAACGATAATGACAAGAGAAAGAGAAGTGAAGATGGACCAATGAAAATAGGGCAGCTTAGATGCTATAGATTAGGCTTGCATCCATATGCATGGAAGTTATTGAGAACTTTTATTTTATCTATTATTTTAAGAATTACATGTTTTAATTTTCAGCTGGATGGATCGATCTTAAGAAATTTTTTTTAAGGATAAGTGTTTTGAACACATATTTTATTGCTGGCATATAGTTGCAATGCTATTATGATTTCTTTTTTTAAAAAAATCTTAGTACAAGTTGTTCTACATCGTGGTCTATCAAATCAAATTATGCCTAATTAACTTAAATTCAAATCGAGTTAAAGATTGAATTTCTTGCAAGAAGTTTTACACTTGTAAGATTTAGTGGGAGTATTCATGAGTTATTAAAGGTTAATATTCGTGAATAGTCAACAAACAAAGGTCATACATACTTGGATGCAATATTGAAAAGAGTTTCAACAAGAGATATTACATATTTATATCTTAAAGCCATTAAACAAACTATTTTATCAAAAGGCTTCTGAAGAGATTTTGTTTTGGAACTTTAGCCATCGGGTTAATAAGATGATTTCGATAGTTTTTCGAGATTACTGAGCCATAAAATTGGAATCATAGTCTCATTAGGGTTAAATGGTTTAGTGACTTAATAATAGAGATTATCATTAATGAATTAGATGTATACTCCATATAGCGTAATACGATTGCTTCAAGTGTAAGTGAGAGATGTTGGTTTATGCCCTTGAAACAATCGAATTAGGACATGGGATACATGGTCAAATAACAACATTCATGTTACTAAGTTAAAGTAGCATATGGTTTTCCTTCATATTAGTGGTGGAATTGACACTCATGCAAATACTAATTGGATGAAGCCTTTGAAACATAATAGCCGTGCAAAGATAGTAATAAGTTATGATGATGAGATCCTTATGCATCAAAGCCATGTTTCTGAAAAAGGTTCCTAGTAATCTAATTTTTAAGACAAGGCATTGATAATGTAGAAAGACTAGTATATGCTAAGTCTCGATGCATTGGATGTATGCAACTCTTTAATCTTATAGAAGCTAAAGTATGTGAGATACTTAGGGATAGCATATAGGTGCTTGTTTTGTTGAAACAAGTTCATTGAACATGTCCCAAATGAAAACTCCATTTGGTATAAGTCACTCAAGTATTTATGGAAGATGTTCTCTTATGCCAGTCATATATATTAGTCCTTAGACTTATGATAACAGGTCATCTTGTATCTAGAGTATCATACTTAGAGATCATCGTAAATGGGTCCACAATGGATAGATACCAAAATAAGGGTAGTTGTAGGTCTGATATGAAGCATACTAAAGATGGATGAGTGATCCAAAGATGATTCACCATTTGAGTGACATTGGAGGCATATCTCGAATGATCTTAACTATGGTTAATTGGAATAAAGCCTCTAGTTAAAGCATAATGGATTATAAGGAAAGGTTCTTCATAGATTCATGATCATTAACCATGAGTTGCAAGATCTAACATGGTAGAGGTTTGGGTAGACACTACACCATGCTTATCCTCAATCTGGGATATCTAGTGAAAAGATCATAGTACACTGATGTGCTGGTTGCTGAAAGGATTTGAAAAGTCATGCTTATTTTTATCAACATTTAGGTGATCATGATGGGTTACTATATCCCACTCTTGATCTATGAGCATAATTAATATGATTATTTATGTTCATTACTAACATGTTGCAAACATAATGGGCCACACACTATGAGACAAAATTGTTGAATTAAATCTGATGTTTAATTAAGTTACACTTAGTTGAATAAGAGAAAACTGAGGAGGGCTTAATTAAGTAAGTTCAATTAAGTATAATTTATGACATAAATTAGATTTATGAAATCTAATTGGAGATGTCTTAATAAGGCAATAATGATAGGAACTCTTATCAAGAAAATGTTTAAGTAGAGACATGGCTTTAAAGAGAAATATTAAATAAGCCAAATATTAGTTCTTTGGAAATTAAATAAATTATTTAATTATTTATTTAATATTATTAACATGAAGTAAAATTGTTTTACTTTGGTTAAAAATTTAATTATGGATTAAATTATCTAACATGTGAATTAGGGTTTTGGGCTATAAGCATTAAATTAGTAAGACAAGTGAGTTTAGTTGTAAATTACTCCAGCTTGGGCTTGCTATTGGACTTGGCATAGATTGTAGCCATCTATAGGGTGTTATTGGGCTACATGCGACACTAAGGCCCAATTTTGGACAAGCTAATTAAAAATTGTTTTAATTAGGCTACAACAACCCTAAAAGTGTTGCCACCAACAATGTTGCTACTAATGGGTCCAGTTCACTTATTAATCATCAAAATCTAGTCCAAGAGGCTTATAAATATAATATTAAGCCTTTTTTGGAGTAATTTTACCTATAAGAAAATCCTAAGCAAGAATCCTTAGACCTCCCTAAAGCCAATAGTGCCAACCCTTACTTCCTGATGTAATTGTTTACGCTAATTCATATTCTTGGTGATAAAAAATCCTGCTTGATTGCTTTGGAAACAGAAACTCAATCTTCTATTTTAAGGGAATTGATTAGAATAAAAATTAATGATTTTTGAGTTTGTTTTCTTGAATCTATGTAAAACAACCATCTTTCTAAGGAGCTATTTTCAACCTCTTTGCACTAAAGGTAAGGAATCATTCTCGGATCTTCATGGATTTAAACCTATTGGAAAGTTATCTTTTGGTTATGACTTGAGAATTTATCTAGCCAGCATTAAAAACATCCAGGCTAAAGAAGGTTTACACTACTATCTATGTGGATCACCATTGGAGGTAGGGCACATGAATTGATCGTGATTTCAAATTATCTTCCAAGAAGCCTACGGATTTAGATTTGGGAATCTTTGGATTTGCAAAACTCAAGATTATGATATCTTTGAGTAGGTAATCTCTAATCATATGGTTAATTAAATGCAATTATTTTTACTGTATGTAAAACCCTACCTAAAAGATCTATAAGGAAGCCCAACTTTTCTATGTTTATTATTTCCATTGCGTATATTACATTATCTTGAAAAATTTTGAACGCTATTATTGCATGAGGCTAAACTTGACTGGGAATATGAATTTTTATATATCCAACTTCTGAAAGTGGAAATGGAAATGGGTTGTAATTCTATAGATATAGGAAAATGACTTATAAGAAAATGAGTATACCTATGCCATACACTGACTACCAACTCCAAGTAACATTAGGACAACAAAACAAAAAACAAAACTAGACACAAAAAGGATTACTAACAAATGAATTGAAAGCAAGTGAAAAGAAAATTCCACTCACTGGTGTTTTCATGATCCATGTGATGAAATAGCTTAATGTCATGAAGAATTCTTTTTGCATAAATCTTGTTATAAAATGCATCTGCTATCTTCTTTAATGCTACATGTTCATTTTTCTTGGAGTTTAATGCCAAACTAACCCATTAAATAATTGAAAAAATAAATAAAAATTAACAAAAATTAATCAAATAAGTGAGTGAAATTAAATAGATAATCAAGATAAAAAGAAGAAGAAGAAGAAGAAGAAGAAGAAGAAGAGAAGTTACCAAACAATGTTGTAGGTGCCTTTACCAATGGACATAATAAGGGGTTTATATTCAGCAGTGACCTCAAAAATGATCCCAAATATATTGTACTAGATGAACCTACTGTGGCTAAGAATGGCCTAAGAAAATCTAGTGTTGTCGTCTTTCCATCCTTTTAAATTTTTCCCTTCACTTTTTTTCAAAAAAGGTTTACATTTTTAGAATTTTTATGGACGACTTTTAATGAATAATAATTATAAAATTATTTCTATATTTTTTTCATTAGCTTAATTTGAATTATATATATATTTTTTATTTTTAATTAAAAAAAGTAGAAGGTGTAATTGATTTTTTGTTATGCTTAAATTTAAGCCTTTTTTATATGTAGAAGACTATCATGTGCATATAAATTTGAAAGAATTAAATGTATACGAGTGTTACAACATGGCTTGCATATGAAACCTAATTAGCCTGACTTAAAAGCAGGTCTAACTCTTGTTCCTATATAAATCTCATATCATTATCCTTTTGTTTTTAGGGGCCTCTATCATTATTAGTTTTATTATTTTTTAGGTTTAAGGATGAGACATTGAAATGAATCGTTTACTCGACTTAACCTTAAAAAGCCATTATAAATTGACTATTTGTCTGGAGCCGCCACCAATTTGTTTTAGGCTAAATGAGATCTTGGTCACCTACCAGAGTTTGTCTTTAAAGGTTTTATGAAACCCTTGAAAACAAACTTTGAGCTTTACAATAATATCAAAGATCATTTGAAAGAGTCAAGAGTTAGTTACGATCACGAGCATAGATTCATCCCTCTCATGATGCTTGGTAATCAGTACTTTATTAATCATATGTTGTTTAAACTATGATCTTTATTTAGTTTCAATATTCGATATTTAATCATAATTCCTAAATTTAAAAAAATTTTAAATCCTAAATTTATTATTTCGCTTGATAAAATCAGATTTTTAATATTTTTGAAAATCAAAATATCTTTTGTACCCCATGGAGGACTGGAAGAACATGAAAGGTTTTATCACTATCTTTCATACCCCACTAGAGAGCCAGAGGAATATGAAAGATTTTAAAAATCAAAATATATTTTGTACCCCACTAGAGAGCCAGAGGAATACGACAGGTTCTATTTTACCAAATTCATAAAAAATCACGATTTTCTTGATTTTGAAAAAAAGATATCTCGCTATTAAAATAATCCATAAAACCCCTTTTATATAATGGGAGAAATTCCACATATTACTTTAACTCAGAGACATTACCTGAATTTTCAAAAGTTCCTATTTTATGAAAAATAATAAAATTTATCCTCAGTACTCCTAAAGTACTCCATTGACATAAAAGTATCTTGTTGACTCTAAAGGATTTGGTTCTAAGGAAATTTACGTAAATGTGCCTAAGGTATACCTTTGACATTAAAGCACCCTGGTAACCCAAAAGGACTCGCTTCTAAAGTAATTTTCCGAAATGTCCCTAAGGTATACCTTCGATATGAAAGTATTTCAGTAATTGAAAGGACTTAATGTTATCATAACAAAATGAACCTATTCCTACTCTACACCTTTGGCATAAAAGTATCCCAATGATAACATCGGACTTGGTTCTAATAAAATTACTAAAATGTCCTTAAGATCCACCTTCGATGTTAAAGAATCCTGATAACCCTAAAAGACTATATTATTCTAAAAAGATAAACCCATCCCTATTATGCACCTTTGACATAGAAGTATCATGGTGATCATGAAGAACTCAATTCTAGGGTAAATTAGTAAAATGCCCATGCAGTGTACCTTCGACATAGAAGTATCTTGGTACCCTAAAGAACTCAATAATAATATGAAATGACCATTATACCCTTGATGGGTAGCTTAGACCTCAAAATTGACCTAAAATGAAAAAATTGCTAGTAGGTCCCTAATTTTTTTCAAAATTATGTTTTAGCCTCTAAATGGATAAAAATTAGTAAAATATTCCTAAAATGACCAAAATACCCTACATGGGCGATTTGACATAGGGAAAAACTTTCTTGACCCTATAATATAAGGTTTTTCTAATGGAAACCAAATTTTTACAACGTTACAACTTGGTCCCTATAAAAAAGTAAACATTATAAAACAACACAAAACACAACAAAATCAACATGACAAACAAATTAAAAATCAAATGAAAGGTTTGGCCAAACACCCTTGGCCTGGGAACCATTTTTTTACCTTTTTGCAAACAAGTCCTTAAACTTTAAAAATTTGTAAAAAGATCCCTAAAAGGTTAATAGCACATGAAACACATCCATGTTGAAATACATGAAAAACATCCTTAAAAGGTCCTAAGATAGGTTCTACCATGCTTGGATAGGCATGGAAAAATTTTTGCAACTTTTGCAATTTACTCTATATGCTTTCATAATTATAAAATAACCTAAAAAATTAAAAAATCACCAAATTAGCTTTGTAAAAATCAGCAAGTATGGAAATACCTTTCCAAGGCCTTGAAAATTTTGGGAAAATTGTTTTTAGGCCCTTGCAAGTTTCAAACTTTATATAAAAGTCCTAAATCTCATAGAAATATGAAATAAAATTTCATCAAAGGTAACAAATATATTCGGCCAAGATGTATATCAACTAAAAATAGTTTTATTCATCACATATTTTCATGAATATCAATATAAATACATGTCATAATTTTTATCAAGCTTAAACGTGCATAAAATCATGATAAATAATAAACATATCAACATAAATCAACATAAAAATATTAAGAAAAACAATATGGCAATATATAAATGAAAAAAATACTATTTCTATGAACAAAAACAAATTGTCTTGATGAAAATGAACTTATTACTAATAAAAATTAAATAAAATAACAAAAGCAAGAAGCCTTGATCATGGCTTTCATACTTGGCCTTTCAACATGGATTAAAATCAATGAGCTTAAACATTCATAAAGCTCTCTAAAAGGAAGAATTAAGCATAAGATGAGCAAAAATTAAAATTTTTTACAAGAGAAATTACAATAAAAAGCTTAAAAATCTAAGAAATTTTAATGTTTTTTGTTGTTTTTTCTTATGGGATGCTAAAGTGCTTCTTATGAAACATTCTCTGCGTCTTTTTATGAAGGAGAGGTTTAGCCAAGAAGGGATGAAATCCTTCGTGACTGAATGGCCATTTGTTTTTTATTTTATTTTTTTGATTTTTTGGATTTTTTAGCCTTTTTTTTACAAGCTTTAATTAATACTTTTGCCATTTTTTGCATGTTACATCATGCATCACATCATCATCTAGAACCTTTTACTTATAAAAAACCTAATTTGGATAATATTAAACTTACTAATAAAATTTAATCCTGATAAAGTAATTCTCATATAATTGAATTAGCAAATTCTAAAATTAGAATAAATATACATAAATTTATGAAAATGTAGGAATTAATAAAATTATAATTGCAAATTTTATCGAAAAGAATTGAAAAAATTGACGACAAAGGACTAAATTGTAATAAATTAAAAGTTATAAGCTAATGAAACTAATTACAAATCTAATAATCTAAAAGGCCCAATTAAATATTCATATGAAAATTTTGAATTCAAAAAGAATTAATAAAAATTTAGAAGGCAAAAATCATTGGGCTTTGTTGAAAAATCAAAGTGAGCCTACTTGGGCGTTATTAGAAAATAAATGGAATAATCACAAATGGGCATGGTAAAGAATCAAAAATAGGCTTGGCAAGGTTATTAGGCTTGTTAGGTCTATTAGCAAAATTTGAAAGTTTTAGGCCCATTAAAGAAATTTTGCCCAAAATAAAATTAATAAAATTTTTAAGAAATGTGAGAAAAAAGCAATTACAAATTCCAAACTCGTAAAAATACACAAAAAAATTATGAAAAAAAGTTATATTTGGAAAGAAATTAGAAAATCCATAAAATCGATTGGAATTTCAAGAAACTGATTTAATGGTAATTTAATGGAAATATTTGAAGAATTTTAAAATTTAAAACTTGGGAAAATTCTAGAACAAAGAAAATTTCAAAAAATACATTTAAATTTATAAAAATGATTTCAGTAAATTATTTAAAATATTAATTAATAAAAATGAGAACTTGAAATCTAGTGTAAATTTCACAAGAAAAAGTTTCACGAGATGAACATCTATTGTATAGTGAAAAGTTTAAATTTAGTGAAGAAATTTGATATCTAGATACCTCGTGGTAAAAATAGCAATATGAATTTTTTTTCTTAAATATTTTTTATTTTTTGTAGTGAGTTTTGACATAAGTATTAGTAAAAATGTACGAGGGTTGATTTTCAAAATTTCAAGAAAAAATTTTGAAAATGTTCTAAAAGTAGGAAATTTAACTATGATAACATATGCAAAAATAAATTTCAAAAGAATAAATTTAAAAGCTAATTTTTTACCTTAATATTCATCTTTTTATCTGAAATTGACTTTAAAATGGCACTTTTTTGTCACATGCACTTGGGACCATTTAAGCAAGGCTAAAAAAATGCCTTGCAAATGTACAGTCCAACTGAAGGAAGTCCACCCTTACCAGGTGGCCGCTATGTTCTTGGTTTTGAAAATTTTTGGACTGCCAAAAGAAGGGGCTCAGACAGAACTAGTTGTTTATGACTACCTCTATTTGGCTATTGCTGAGGATTAAGAGCAAGGCAAAGATTAAATAGAGACAATTTTGTTCGAGTTGCAATAAACTCTTATATAGAAAAGTTTTTTTTACATATATACATACCAATTGTGTTGGTTTTTGTTTTAACCTAGCCAACTATATTGGGCTTTCAGATTTTAAATGTCAATTTTAACTTAGCCATGGGCATCAGTTACTCTTAGGCTTCTTCATTTTATATGCCAATTTTGATAGGGACTGAGCCATTAACTACTATTGGGCTTGGTGCCAATTTTGACTAGGCTAAGGCCATCATCTACTTTTAGGCTTAGTGCCAATTTTAACAAAGACTGAGCCATCAACTACTTTTAGGCTTAGTACCAATTTCGATTAGGCTAAGGCCATCATCTACTTTTGGGCTTAGTGCTAATTTTAAGAGGGATAGAGCCATTAGCTACTCTTGGGCTTAGTGCCAATTTTGACTGGGCCGAGGCTATCATTTACTTTGAGGCTCAGTGCCAATTTCGATTAGGCTAAGGCCATCATCTACTTTTAGGCTTTATGCCAGTTTTGATAGAGACAAAGCCTTTAGCTACCCTTATGCTTAGTGCCACTTACGATTAGGCCAAGACTATCATCTATTTTTGGGCTTTAAAAGCCTTCTTCACGTACCTTACATAGGATTGAAAAAAGAGGATAGCCTTTTATGCCTACCTTACACAAGCTTACATGAGGAGGCCACTTTACTCTAAGGGTTCCTAACCAAGTGAAGTTGACAAGTAAAAAACTCCATTGATCTAAAAAACTCCATCGATCTTTCTGCTTAAATGGATGAAGTTGACTTAAAGCCTTATTTACCTAAATTTCATAGAATTAAATGAAAAGGAAATTTTACTCAAAAACTCTATGTACCCTTCACGAGATCAAACAAAATAGACTTAAATCCAACTTCACCTACCTTTCATAGGATCGAATAAAGAGGATATCTTACTTAAAAATTCTGTGTACTCTTCATGGATTGAATGAAGTAGATTTAAATCCTACTTTATCTACCTTTCCTAGGATCGAATAAAAAAGACATCAACTCAAAGACTCTACCTACCTTTCATAGGATTGAATGAAATTGACTTAAATCCTACTACAACTACCTTTTATAGGATCGAATATGGAGAACTTCTAACTTAAAAACTTTGCCAACCTTTCATGAAATTAAACAAAGTTGACTTAAATCATACTTCACCTACTTTTCACAAGATTGAATGAAGAAGACATCTAACTAAAAACTCTACCTACCATTCATGAGATCAAACGAAGTTGGCCTAAATCCTACTTTACCTACTTTTCATAAGATCAAAAAAAAAAGGAAATCTAACTCGAAAACTCTGCCTACCCTTTACAGCATCAAATGAAATTAACTTAAATACTACTTCACCAACCTTTTATAAGATTGAATGAAGAAGACATTTAACTTAAAAACTCTGCCTATCATTTATAAAATCAAACAAGTTGACTTAAATCCTACTTTTAAACTTTATTACCCTTTAAAAGATCGAATAAAAATGATATCTTACTCAAAACTTCACCTACCCTTCATGGTATCAAACAAAGTAGACTTAAATCCTACTTCACCTATTTTTCTCAAGATCAAACGAAGATGATACATTACTTGAAACTTCGCCTACCCTTCATGTAATCGAAAGTAGACTTAAATTCTATTTCACCTACCTTTCATACCCTTCATGTTATCGAAAGTAGACTTAAATCCTATTTCACCTACCTTTCATATGATGCAATGAAAATGATAATCTACTTAAAACTTTGCCTAACCTTTATAGGATCAAATGAAGTGGATATCTTAATCAAAACTCTACTTATCCTTCATGGTATCGAGTGAAGTATAGTTAAATCCTACTTTACCTACCTTTCATAGGATTGAATGAAAAGGATAACCTACTTAAAAACTTTGCTTACCTTTCACGGGATCGATGAAGTAGACTTATATCGTACTTTACCTACATTTCACAAGATTGAATAAAGATTACACTTAATTCCAACATTATGAGGGTTGATCTTCTTATATGTTGGTGAGGCCTTATTAATCTAAGCTTCCTTGTTAATAATTTTTTTTTCTTAATGGGTTACTGTTGAAGGTTTAAACCATTAAAAGGGCGACCTTATGTTTGGCCCATGAAATCTTTCTTCTAATCTGGACCTAAGGAATCTAATAATTGCTTAATTTTTCTTGAGAAGAAACCAAATATCAAATTAGTGTTTATCAATTCAAAGTTATAAATTTATACAGTTGAATAACGATTAGCATTTTACTTCTCAAGGCATATTTAGATAATCCCATCAAAATCATAAGAAATATCACATTTTATCTAAATTATAGGATTTATGGAATGAGACCATATTCTTATTCTAAATTGAGGAAGAATATACTTGATCAAAAACTACGAAAATTTTAAAATAATTTTAGCCATGAATTTTTGAATATCAAGGATAATGGACATGATCTTTAAAATCTCCATTCTTTTTGTGATTGGACACTATAAACACATTTTTCTCATTGGGATACATGGTTTTGATGCTTTGGTTTAGCAAGAAAATCTTTTTGCTCCACCATTTTTTTTAGAATCAAAGTCTATCCATTTGGCGAGATAAACTTGGCCCCTCATAATTGTAGACACCTTATTTTTTCCATGCTATTTTTTTAACAATCTGAAGCATGGACATAAGAGAGGGCGATGATCAAATTATGTTTATCAAATTTCATAAACTTTGATTGCCATAAAAATCTTTTTTTTTTTTGTGATTGGACACTATAAACATATTTTTCTCATTGGGATACACGGCTTTGATGCTTTGGCTTGGCAAGAAAATCTTTTTGTTCAACCATTTTTCTTAGAATCAAAGTTCATCCATTTAACTGGACAAACTTAGCCTTATATAATTGTAGACACCTTATTTAGTCTGGGCTATTTTTTTGGCAATCTGGAGCATGGACGTAAGAGGGGGCGATGATCAAATTATGTTTCTCAAATTTGATAAACTTTGATTATCATCAAAATCTCCAATCTTTTTCTGATTTGGACACTATGAACATATTTTTCTCATTGGGATACACGGTTTTGATGCTTTGGTTTGGCAAGAAAATCTTTTTGTTCCACCATTTTCCTTAAAATCAAAGTTCATCCATTTAACGAGATAAACTTGGCCGCTAATAATTGTAGACACCTTATTTTGTTCGGCCTATTTTTTTAGCAATCTGGAGCATGGACGTAAGAGGGGGCGATGATCAAATTTTGTTTATCAAATTTGATAAACTTTGATTTTCATAAAAATCTCCATTCTTTTTGTGATTGGACACTATAAACACATTTTTCTCAGTGGGATACACGGTTTTGATGGTTTGGTTTGGCAAGTAAATCTTTTTGTTCCACCATTTTCCTTCGAGTCAAAGTTCATCCATTTAACAACACAAACTTGGCCTCTCATAATTGAAGACACCTTATTCTATTCGGGCTCTTTTTTTAGCAATCTGGAGCATGGACGTAAAAAGGGGCGATGATGAAATTATGTTTATCAAATTTGATAAACTTTGATTATCATAAAAATCTCTAACCTTTTTGTGATTGGACACTGTAAACACATTTTTCTCATTGGGATACATGGTTTTGATGCTTTGGTTTGGCAAGAAAATCTTTTTGTTCCACCATTTTCCTTAGAATCAAAGTTTATCCATTTAACAGGACAAACTTGGCCACACATAATTGTAGACACTTTATTTTGTCTAGGCTACTTTTTAACAATTTGGAGCATGGACGTAAGAGGGGGCGATGGTCAAATCATGTTTATCAAATTTGATAAACTTTGATTATCATGAAAATCTCCATTCTTTTTGTGATTGGACACTATAAACACATTTTTCTCATTGGGATACACGATTTTGATTCTTTGGTTTGGCAAGAAAATCTTCTTATTCCACCATTTTCCTTAGAATCAAAGTTCGCCCATTTAACGGCACAAACTTGGCCTCTCATAATTGTAGATGCCTTATTTTGTCCGGGCAATTTTTTTGGCAATCTGGAGCACGGACGTAAGAGGGGCCGATGGTCAAATTATGTTTATCAAATTTGATAAACTTTGGTTATCATAAAAATCTCCATTTTTTTATGATTGGACACCATAAACACATTTTTCTCATTGGGATATGCGATCTTGATGCTTTGGTTTGGCAAGAAAATCTTTTTGTTCAACCATTTTCCTTAGAATCAAAGTTCATCCATTTAATGGCACAAACTTAGCCTATCATAATTGTAGACACCTTATTTTGTCCAGGCAATTTTTTTAGCAATCTGGAGCACAGACGTAAGAGGGGATGATGGTCAAATTATGTTGATTAAATTTGATAAACTTTGATTACCATGAAAATCTCCATTCTTTTTGTGATTGGACACTATAAACACATTTTTCTCGTTGGATGCACGGTTTTGATGCTTTGGTTTGGCAAGAAAATCTTTTTATTCCATCATTTTCCTTAGAATCAAAGTTTATCCATTTAGCGGTGCAAAGTTGGCCTCTCATAATTGTAGACACCTTATTTTGTTTAGGCTAATTTTTAGCAATTTGGAGCATGGACATAAGAGAGGGCTATGATCAAACTATGTTTATCAAATTTGGCAAACTTTGATTATCATAAAAATCTCCATTCTTTTTGTGATTGGACACTATAAACATGTTTTTCTCATTGGAAAACATAGTTTTGATGCTTTGCTTTGGCAAGAAAATCTTTTTGTTCCACCATTTTCCTTAGAATCAAAGTTCATCCATTTAATGGCACAAACTTGGCCTCTCATAATTGTAGACACCTTATTTTGTTTGCGCAATTTTTTTGGCAATCTGGAGCAGGGACGTAAGAGGGGCTGATGGTCAAATTATGTTTATCAAATTTGATAAACTTTGATTATCGTAAAAATCTCTATTTTTTTGTGATTGGACACCATAAACACATTTTTCTCATTGGGATATACGGTCTTGATGCTTTGGTTTGGCAAGAAAATCTTTTTGTTCCACCATTTTTCTTAGAATCAAAGTTCATCCATTTAATGGCACAAACTTAGTCTTTCATAGTTGTAAACACCTTATTTTGTCCAGGCTATTTTTTTAGCAATCTGGAGCACGAACGTAAGAGGGGTCGATGGTCAAATTATGTTTATCAAATTTGATAAACTTTGATTACCATGAAAATCTCCATTCTTTTTGTGATTGGACACTATAAACACATTTTTCTCATTGGATGCACGGTTTTAATGCTTTGTTTTGGCAAGAAAATCTTTTTGTTCCACCATTTTCCTTAGAATCAAAGTTCATCTATTTAACGGCACAAACTTGGCCTCTCATAATTGTAGACACCTTATTTTGTTCGGGTAATTTTTTTAGCAATCTAGAGTATGGACGTAAGAGGGGGCGATGATCAAATTATGTTTATCAAATTTGAAAAACTTTGATTATTATAAAAATCTCCAATCTTTTTGTGATTGGACACTATAAACACATTTTTCTCGTTAGGATACACGGTCTTGATGCTTTGGTTTGGCAGGAAAATCTTTTTGTTCCACCATTTTCCTTAGAATCAAAGTTTATCCATTTAACGGGACAAACTTGGCCTCACATAATTGTAGACACTTTATTTTGTCTAGGCTATTTTTTAGTAATTTGGAGCATGGACGTACGAGGGGGCGATGGTCAAATCATGTTTATCAAATTTGATAAACTTTGATTATCATGAAAATCTCCATTCTTTTTGTGATTGGACACTATAAACACATTTTTCTCATTGGGATACATGGTTTTGATGCTTTCGTTTGGCAAGAAAATCTTTTTGCTCCACCATTTTTCTTGGAATCAAAGTTCATCCATTTGAGGAGACAAACTTGGCCTCCCATAATTGTAGACACCTTATTTTGTTCGGGCTATTTTTTTAGCAATCTGAAGCATGGACGTAAGAGGGGGCGATGATCAAATTATGTTTATCAAATTTGATAAACTTTGATTATCATAAAAATCTCTAATATTTTTGTGATTGGACACTATAAACACATTTTTCTTATTAGGATACACGGTTTTGATACTTTGGTTTGGCAAGAAAATCTTTTTGTTTCACCATTTTCCTTAGAATCAAAGTTCATCCATTTAACTGGACAAACTTGGCCTCATATAATTTTAAACACCTTATTTTGTATGGGCTACTTTTTAGCAATTTGGAGCATGGACGTAAGAGGGGGCAGTGGTCAAATGATGTTTATCAATTTTGATAAACTTTGATTATCATAAAAATCTCCATACTTTTGTGATTGGACACTATAAGCACATTTTTCTCATTGGGATACATGGTTTTGATGTTTTGGTTTGGCAAGAAAATCTCTTTGCTCCACCATTTTTCTTAGAATCAAAGGTAATAAGGAAAATTGTCCATTTATCCCCTACCATAAAGGGTCCAATTATCTAACTAGATCATTGTCCCTCCGGTGAAACTAGAATAACTAGTGGGAAATCTCACCCTACTAGGGGTGATCTAAACTGACCCTTGTGCAGGATTTTTTGCCCACATGGTGACATTTAAATCACCCAAAAAAACAAAATTGAATTTTTAATATAAATGCAATTAAATGTGTTTGTGCATTTTACCTTATTGAAAAAATAGCTTTACATGCAACATCGTTAAATAAATTCCTTATTTAAAAAAATACATATTCAATATTTATTTATTTTAAATATATTTTAAATTCATTATATTTTATATTTTCAACCTAGTATGTGCACAACATTTAATATTCATATATGTACTAATATAAAATATTAGACTGATTTGATATCAAGTTAATCAAACACTAATTCACTTAAGAAAATTACTTGAAAACCAAATCAAACAATACTATTAAGATCATACAGTTACTTTGATATTAAAAAACTACTCATTAAAGAAATAAAACTCACTTCTCTATAACAAATAACTTGCTTAATTTATCTTCCCATTTATAAATTAAATTTTCACTTTCTTTCTACCCATATAACTGGTCTAAATTTTTCAGTATACATAAAAATATTAATAAAAAATAGAGCTGAGTTTGTTGTTACTGAATCAAGTGATATTAACTCAATTAATAAAATGACACAAAATATTAATTGAAATTATATTAAATTTATAAAATAAAAATAAATTCATATGAAAAATATTTTTAATTAATTTTACTTCTTAAAATATTCACATATGAAAAAAATTACATGCTATTTTTATATTTAAATAACTTCTTTTTATTTTAATTTTATCATTCACATAAGGGTTGTCCAAAATCTATTATACATAAAAATGTTATTTTTGCTAACAAATGCTTTAAGGTATTTTTAAGATTAGTTAAAATTAGATTTGGTAATTCGTATATCCAAATCATATTTGTATATTTTGCTAATTCATAATGTTTAACGTGTTTTATTTTTTATATTTATATTCATATAAATTTTGATAGGTTGATAATTTGTATTATATAAATTTTAATATATGTATGCATTCATATCATGTTATATTTTAATTATTTTATTTGTGTCATATTCTTGTAATTGTATTTAATATTATTAGGTCTAGTTAATATTCTACTTATACTAATAATATTATATTAAATGGGGCATTTGACAATTTTCTCGTCATTTCCAAAACATTAGATGAATATATTGCTATATGTAATAACCTTGAAAAGAGTCATTATGTGTTGTTTGATATGGGATGATCACTTTAAAAATCATGATAATTTATATATGGTAAATAGATCACTATATTAGGTAAATACTTGGTGATCCTAGAGGACAATGATCTTACATCATCGAGAATAATAAAATTATTGCCTTAAAAGGTGAACTAATTTCTAGTTAAAACATAAGAAACTTTTTTCACCAAAGTAATGTGATATCTAAAATTAACTATAGCCGATATTACTCATTTAATATGTGAATAAAAATTTATTTTCTCTCATAATTATTTTTACTTTATATTATAATTTTTATATTTTCAAATTAATATTGATTTTACCATGTTCAAAACTAAATATAGTGTTTTATTTTAATTTTTTTCAATGTTGTTAACATAATTTTTGTTTTCTTCTCTTAACTATGATTTTAATAGATAAAGTTTTATTTTCTAATTCAAAATTTTTCTACATAATTTATATTATAACTATTAATTCACTTATTAATAAATATATTTTTTAATTTAATAACTTAATTATACTTTGTTATAAAGTAAATAAAATATTATTAACATTTTATAAATTTTTATCTTTGAATAATATTGAAATCATTAAGTTATTTAATTATTACAATACGAATGATTATTTTGGTCCTTTCAAACAAAACACGATTTGAATTTTGGTAATACGAAACATAGTTTTTTTTAATTCTCAAAAATTAATGATTATTATCTAAGTGATTTCAAATTGTGAGTGATGATCACCATAAAGTGCCATCTCGTTAGCTAGTAAAGTTGAAAATTGAATGTCCTAAAAAAATATTTATAAATTTCATATGTTTAAGTAATTAACTAATTAGATTGAAGTTAAAAAACAATTAGGTTTTTATTTTCAACTTTTTTCCTTCTTTAAATATTATTTTATAGGAACTATGAATATATTTTTTAAGACCAATTAAGAGTTTCACTTGGATCAAGGGCATCTTATACCATGTTTGGTTGGTTATAACATTCCATTTTGAGTGCATTCGAGATGGAATAGCTATTTAGCCATTTGGCCACTATAATGGCTATTTACCATAATAATGATTGCAACTTCATTCAATAAAATCATTGAATAACTATTTAGTAGGAGACAATGAACATTTATTCCTTATAACCAATAATAGCAAAAAAGTAAATTTACAACTAACTGTACCAAAAATGAAGGCTAGCATTGTAAAAGGGGAATGAGAGGGGGGAAAGAGAGGAAAGAGTTGGCATAGTTTTTGACTAGTCGACTGGCTCAATATTGTCAAAAAATGAAAAAAATTAAACATAAATAAACTCAATATCAATCACGAGATAAGCATAAAATCATCTAAAAATTACAAAGAAAAAATTACAAAAAAAAAGAGAGAAAAACTTTCTCCTAAGGTTTTTCATTTGAGTAGATCTAGAAGGATTTGAGACTTCAAAATTGGTGGAGAGAAAGATGAGAGGAAGAGAAAAATATAGTCAAAAGTCAACCCCCAAAGAGCTATGGCTAGTGACTTTTTTAGTTTTTTTTTTTTTTTTTTTCACGAAATTTTCTTGTATATTTAGGTGCTCATTTAGAAAAAAAAATAAGTAGAAAAATCAAAAAGAGAAGATCAAGATTGTATAAAGGTAAAGTTTTGGGAGAGAAAGGACGCCAATTGACAGCGGCAAGTGATGACTAGAATTAGGAAACAGAGGCAACGCTTGGGTTTGCATGAACGTTATGTTGAAATTCCATACCTTTCTAGGGAGATGAGTTGAGAAAGAGAAACTAAAAGCAAAAAAAGGTTAGGTATATTGGAAAATAAATATTAAATATATTTATAATTAAATTATCCATTTATAGTTATGATTTTTAAATAGTAAATATTATATATAAAAATTATTAATAATTATTATTTTCTTAACCATATTTTATATTATTTTTAACTATAATTTCATCTAAATTTTTTATTTTTATAATTTATTTTTAAAATAATTTAATCTTTATATATTTTTTAATTTATAACTAAATATAATTTATTTTAAAATTTTCATAATATGTAAATCATATAAAAATATTATTTATTTAATTAAGAGTGAAATTGTAATTTTAAACTTATTCCATGTGTATTCCATATCATTATTTTAATTAATCATATAATGTAATACTAGAATTCATCTATTCAATTAAGCTAACCAAATTATGTAATACTTATTATTCTTTGATTCCATTTTCAAAATAAGTATTTCATTCCTTCTTTATTTCATCATAGCAAACCATACGTAACATTAATGTCTTCCAACTCAGCGAAAAGCTCCACCAAAATTGCTTATTCGAAGTATAGCCTTTTGCATTATTGTAAAAAAACTGCCCTTTTTTCCTAATTCATCTGATTTCATTGAAACTAGAATGAAATGGAGTTTAGAACAAATAAACCCGCAAAAAAACCCTACAAAGCTCTACAGAACATAAGCCAACACCCAACTGTGGAGTTTGAGCCATCAACAAAATGATTACGAGCAATTTGAGATAAATTTTTGGACCAAGGATTTTGGTTATTATTATTATTATTATTATTATTATTATTTACGGGTTTTTTATTTAGCCGTATTGGGAGGTGAAAGAAATTAAAAGCATATAAATTTATTAATAATTTTTAATTAAACTATATTATGACACACTACTATATGAATGAGTAAACAAATAGTAAAAAACTATATTTTAAGGTGCAAAAAATAGAAATATTTTTATATGGTTCATTTTTTTTATGGTAAATAGACATGTATATCTTTAAATTTAAATTTAAATTTTTATTTTTATTTTTTGGTTTTTTAGTCAATCTTTAACTTAATTGAATTGATTTCACTTGATTTAATGACATCAAAATTAGATATAGTCTAGATTAGAGGTGTTTCTGGGCGAGTCAGAGCATTATATTAACATCAAACATCTTTCTCAAGCCTAGCTCAACCCAAATATGGCCTTGAATTTTGCCAAAGCCCGCCCTTATTTGTAAAATGAACAATCCAAATCCATTTAAGTCGATCCATATTATATTTTTATAATATATTTTTAAAATATATTTATTTAAAATTTAATATATATTAATTTAACATTTTTATTTTACTAAGTTTCAAAATATAAATAATTTACTTGGTCTTTAATATTTCATTATAATATTATATATAATTTTATATGATAAAAATTACATAAAATATAAAATATAAAATTAATATATATTATGTAATAGTAAAATGGGTTAGTTCAAGCTAAGCACAGATCTTGAAAGTTAGAGCCAAGGCTCTGCTTGTTTTTTAATTAGGTCTAATTTTTTTTCTAAACTCACTTTTCGTAATTAATATTTTTGTTTAAACTCTCATAAATATCGAGCTGACCTTCGGGCTTGAGTAAATAGGTCGACCATTGAGTAAGTCTAGTTTAGGTGGTAATATTTAATAAATTAAGTATATTTGCTTTTTAAGACTTTTAGTGTTTTAATTTATTTTATTATGAGATATTATCTTATGATTTACTTGTCTTTGTATAATTTCAATATAAATGCATCAAATATTTACTATCCGCAGATCTTCTTATAAAAAAATGTACTAAATATAAACTCATAGGTCATAACAAAATTATGTCGATGATTAAATTGTTAAGTTTATATTAAAAATGATATCAAAAGTTTCAAACTTATTAGCAAAATCGAAAAATGTTCGGATCCAATGTCAAAGCCACGTGCAATAGCGGAGTGGAGGGATCACATGCAGTTGCGGTAGGTTGGACGGAATCCAATGAATGATTAAAATATTGCTTTAGCTATGATTTATTAATATATTATTTAAAATATTGCCCTTGCTATGATTGATTAATATATTGCTTAAAATATTGCCCTTGCTACGATAAATACACTCTGTAGTCCAACCCTACTGAATGTGAATGTGGCTACAAAAGGAAAATTGATTCCGAATCCAGGAGGAAATCTCACCTACTTCCGCTGTGAGGGACGAGTTTTTTGTACAAAAATCAAAGCAGAGGGGGGTTAAAAATCAAAACAAAAAGGCCAAAAAAAAAAAATGGCTTTGAATTTCAATCCCATCGCCACAAGATCTCAGAGACTCCCTTGTTTTGCTCTTCCGTCAAAGGCAAACCTCCGATCTCCCAAGTTTTTCATGGTCTCCACTCTTCCTCCTGGCTCCAAGTTAGTGTCTTTCTTTCTTTTTTTTTTTGTTGACTTTGTATTAATTATTGTAACTTCGTTGTTTTATCATTAAATCATGATCTTAACTCTCTTTTTTTCTTTAGTTGTAGCTGATTTTGGATATGGGTTTTTGTTGTTTTTGCCGACTTACATGGCTTTCAAGACCTCCCTTTCTTTTTTTTTTTTTTATATATATATGTCTTATGATCTTAAATGTTCTTCATGTTTAATGGCCTCTAATCATTGGGGTATTCATGAGTTAAGTCTGAATAATAAAAACAATTGTAAGTTTCCTTTTGATCCTTCCTGACATATCTGATGTATGAGAATGCAATCCCAAATTTATTTTACTGAATGCAGAGAAGTTGGGAATCAGAAAAAACCATTCATGCCTCCAAGGGAGGTGCATGCTCAGGTCACCCACTCCATGCCACCTCATAAGATTGAGATCTTTAAATCCTTGGACGATTGGGCTCGGAACAACATTCTGACTCACCTCAAACCAGTTGAGAAATGTTGGCAACCACAGGATTTTCTTCCAGATCCTAATTCTGATGGATTTGATGAGCAAGTCAAAGAACTTAGGGAAAGGGCAAAGGAGATTCCGGATGATTACTTTGTTGTTTTGGTTGGTGATATGATCACAGAGGAAGCCATTTCGACTTACCAAACAATGCTCAATACCTTAGATGGAACCCGTGATGAAACAGGTGCTAGCCTGACTGCCTGGGCTACTTGGACGAGGGCGTGGACGGCTGAAGAAAACAGGCATGGTGATCTACTTAATAAGTATCTCTACTTGTCTGGAAGAGTGGACATGAGGCAAATTGAGAAAACAATCCAGTATCTGATTGGATCAGGAATGGTAAGATACTTGCTGCACAATTTACTCACGTCTCTTAATTTAATTTTAAGGCTTTAGATGCATCTGACGTGCACAACTTTATGGGTTAACACCTTGTGAAAATGAATGCTATCTTAACGTTGCGCTATTTTATCACTGTCACTATAGTTGTTCCTCGTTACTATCAGAAAGTAGTGTGATTTAGGAGGATGATTGAATACTTTTCTCTCTCTGAAAAGGAAAAAAAAAAAAAAGCATCTATGCAATTCAAGATGTCATTTCTGTCAGTGTTATGCTAACTCCCCCCCCCCCACCATTAATAAATCTTTTTAAATTCTCTTCCTTTGTATATTTATAGGATCCCCATACAGAGAATAGTCCTTTCCGGGGATTCATCTACACTACTTTCCAAGAAAGGGCAACTTTTATCTCCCATGGGAATACAGGCAGGCTTGCCAAGGAGTACGGGGATACGAACTTGGCTCAAATTTGTGGTAGCATTGCCTCAGATGAAAAGCGCCACGAGACGGCCTATACCAAAATTGTTGAAAAGCTCTTTGAGATTGATCCTGATGAAACAATGCGGGCATTTGCTGACATGATGAGGAAGAAAATCACAATGCCAGCCGAGTTCATCTATGATGGCCGAGATTGCAGCCTTTTTGACCACTACTCAGCTGTTGCCCAAAGAATCGGGGTTTACACTGCCAAGGACTATGTTGATATAGTAGAGTACCTGGTGGAGCGATGGAAGGTGAAGGAGCTAACTGGACTTTCAGCTGAGGGTCGTAAAGCTCAGGACTATGTGTGTGGACTTCCTTCAAGAATTAGAAAGCTGGAGGAGAGGGCACAAGAAAGGGCCAAGCAAGCACCCAGTATTCCATTCAGTTGGATTTTTGATAGAGAAGTGAAGCTCTAACGTCTTAAAAGAGTCTTCCAGTATTCAGAGGAAACAAACATGATGAAGCTGCAACTTCTCTTTAAATTCTGATGTAATGTGGTGCTATGTGTAAGAGGAACAGGAAGAATTGCTCGGATTTGGTTGGGGTGTAACAGTTGCTTTCTGAATGTGTTGCGTCATTAAATAATAATGCTGATAAGGGCTGCTGTAGTTTTAGATGTTGTGTTGTATTAGATGTATCCTTGTACGAGTAGAGTATGTGTTGTTGAAGCAAGCAATCTGGTTGTGTTGGTGTGTTGTGTTGTTGAAGCAAACAATCCAAGTTCAGTATTGATAAATGCAGAGTGGAGTCCAGCTGCATTTGCGGCCTTAATGTCAATGTCATGATGAACAGAGCCACTCACAGCAATAGAATCAAAAGCAACCATCACCCTAGCTGATTCATATATCATCTGACAAACAATGAACATATATATGTAATGTCCCTAGCTAGCCCTGATCGCCTTATTTGGTTTGCCCATCCATTTCACTTAGCCCGATGCTATTTTTTATTGGTTGCCAATGTACCCATGACACAAAACAAAATGGTTTCAGAACCCCTCGTGCTTGAAAACAGAGCAACTCCATTTCTAGAAAACGCTAGCAAGCATAATGAAATAACCCCAACCACATAATCCAGGGATTCATGTAATTCACACGTATGTTTTCATTAACAACATTTAAGATGAAAAGATAGTTATTGTGACTATTGAAGCAAAATAAACATATCATTTAAAGAATATATATACTACACGGTAAAGCGTCAATGGTGTAAACAAGTGGCACCAAAATTTAGCTGATAAGAACCACCACAACTGAAGTTGATCTGAGGTCGCTTTAAGAATGCAAATTTTACAATTCCTTGGGTCAATGTTTTCAATAGAGTGAAGCAATGCACTAATTGACGTCTTAGATCATAGAAAAACCAAAATTTGTGTGCAGGAAACTGCAAAACCTTTATTTAGTAAGCCTTTGAAACTACAAATCGAGTGGGATTTCAACTGATATTAATTAGTACGAGATGATAAATCAAGAAATAACATTTTCTGGTATATTGTTATAAGTAGAATTTATAAAAAAGGTCAAGAAATAAGAGTGTGAAAATGCACATCCTTATTTTTAGATGAACTCAATTGCAAGAAAACAAAGAAAACTTTTCTCTGTTTTAGTTACAAGACCCATTTTTGTCAACTATAACTTCATCTAAACAACTGAAAAGAAGATATGTGCTGACATGCAATGGAAATGGCATCTATTAATTTGACAATATATGATGATAATTGTGGCTGCTTCTCAATTTATGGATGAATTGTTTCATGATATTGTAGTGCAATATAAATGTTATCTGAATTTGTTATTATCACTTACTATTATTTAGTAAATCTTTACCAGACGTGAAACTCAAGGCTCTAGCTTCAAGGGTTACAAAGTCTGGATTAGCTACCACCATGCGGATCTTTTTAGTTGCACAATGCTCTAATATCTTCTCAAGACCCTAAAGATTCATAGGACGTACTAGACCTAAAGGAAGCCCAAGGCCTAGTGCCATGAGCCTAGATAAAATCAGCTCTTTCAACATTCTCAAACTTACAAGCCCAAACCCTACGAGAGTAAATTTACACGTGACGACATATTAATTCAATCAAACTGCGTGGTCACGAAGTCTGTTCTAGGTACTACTAATTTGCACCAATGAAGGGGATTTTATCATTCGTCAGATTAGACATAACGAATAATATGATATACACTGACTAATCTAGTTTGTCCAATCGATATACACGCTCTTTTTTCCTTTAATGGTGGGTATTTTTTAATAAATATTTTTCATTTTTTGTCATAGACTAGTGACTAAGAGAAAGATAGAGAAGGAGATAGCTAGAAGTAGAAGAGTGCAGAAAAAAATAAGAATTTGGAAAATTTTCATTCCTATTAATTTGCGACAGAGTTGGCCCATATAAACACCGTCTAGACTGACATTTTGATCTCTTGCAAACAAATTATTAACAGCTGTCATTCTAACAGAATCTTCCTAGCTATCTAAAGCCCAGTGGCTTGCGACTAGCTCAGTTTTTATCTTAATCCCCATTGTTAACTCCTGGCTTAGCGGCTTTAAGCTTGTCAGCTGGTCTTCATTTAGCTCATTATACACCTTCCCAACGAATTCCTTCGGTTGTTCCAGTATTAATATAGCTCTCCTATGATCATTTATCTCTCTACCATTGATCCTGCTAGTAGCTTCAGCTACTGATTTCATCAAATTAACCTCTCCTCCAAACATCCTTGTCACCAAGGATCAAAAATAAAAAATGCAGAATTAGGAATTGAGTAACCCTTCCAAATTGTACTGTTAAATCCCAAATTCAACCATTCTACAAACAATTGGGGCACTTTCAATAGCTTGATCTGTTCAGATTTCTCTAGTTCACAAGCATTAATAACAACCTTGTTTGTGGCTTTATCAATACGGAAACCATAAAGGGCATTCTCTTCTACTGACCAGGTTTTGAAACTGCTCCACGTATGTAGCAAAGCTCATGTCAGCTTCTGCAAGTGTTCTGTATTTTTTGACATTAATGCAAAACACATGGGAAATGCAATGTAAATCTTTTCTGAAACAACAACAGAAGTTCCCTCTTGCAGTTGCTCATGATTTCAAATAATTTAGGATCCAAGAATTTTTCATAGCTATCAATAGTTATCTTAGAATTACAACCTTCGGCTACCATTGCATTTTTGCAATTTGACTTCTACACGCTGCTGATTGACGTTTGTCCCTCTATCTTGTTTTGTCCTAGTTGCATTTTGCTTGTAAGAAAATGATAAGCCAAGAAATCTTCAACAAAATCGGTAACCTTTTTAGCATCTAAGCTAAATGCTGCGTTACATCCATGAACCACAACTTCAGCCATCTCATGAAGGCCTGTATCTTTTAACCTTCTCATGATAGGAATAGGATTTTTAAATGCCTAGGGACGAGCGAGAACCGCCAAACCCCTTATTTCACATATAAGTTGCATTGGATATCCTATTTTGTCCTGGTCAACGTTTGGAGCATTAGAAATCATTGTCCGAGTTGTCACTGAGGTTATTTGTACAAGCTCGTGTCCAATTCTTATCATTCCTGGTTAAGGTAAGGTCGTGAATTGTTTAATTTAAGATCAACCATTATAAAAAAATATACATTAGATAAAATAGGTCTACATGCATATTTAATTAGTTTATTTGGGCCTATTTTATTTAATTATACTGGATTATAAATTATTTAATTTAAGATCATGCATTATTAAAAATACACATCAGATAACATAGAGCTCACGTGCATATTTAATTATATTATTTTTGATTTATTTTATTTAATTATATTTGATCATAAATTATTTAATTTAACATTATATCTTATAAAAAAATATACATTAAGTAAAATAGAATCTACGTGCATTTTTAATTATTTTATTTGGGCCTATTTTGTTTAATTGCATTAGGTCATCTTTAAAATATTTTAAAATTCTTGATGGACTTTATTAAAATTATTTTGATTCAATATATTCATTATTTGAATTAATTTTGGGCCTATTGGGTTGGGTAATGATTTTTTAAGGACCCAATATGCTAGATAGTGGGGTATTTTATGAAAAAATTTGATATTTAAAGGATATTTTGAAAATTTGGTGAATAATTGGTACTCAAGTATTAGTACCTTGACCAATTAAAATTTGAAAGCACATCCTAGTACACCATGACTCATCATATTATCAAGCAAAATACCAAAATGATACCCACATTAGGTTTTTCACCCTTCCCGTGAGATCCACTATAAAGCCAAAATATTGGCTTGGTAAACGGGGGCTTCGAAGAAAAAAAAACATATCCTAGTACACCATAACTCATTATATTGCCAAGCAGAATACCAAAATGGTACGGGAAATTCTAATAAAAGGTTCTTAACCAACGCTTCCCATCAGCTTAAATAGACGTCAGCCATTGGATTAATAGTAGTTAATCTATACCATTAAAAGTAAAAAAAAAAAAAAATTAACCTGCAAAGCAGGTCATTTTCGTCGACCTTATTCCCCTAACCTTCGAACTCCATAACT
>JBBYHM010000020.1:7253721-7267793 GCA_038381775.1 Adansonia rubrostipa | reverse complement strand
ACATGCCATCCAGGTCCCGTCACCCATGCCTCCACTTTTTTCGCTCATCAACCACCTCCGGCCTAAAATCAATCCTTTTATGCCCGGATGCCCATCCAACAATGTCATGTCATTGACTTTCTTTTTCTATGATCCATCAATTATCCCTACCTTCAGACTTTTGAAACTTTTGGGTGGACCAAAATCCTTTCTTTAAATGTTTCGATACGCAAAAATCTTATCTGTGCCTTCTTTAGCAATGCCTCTCTCATTGTTGATGATGATGATAATGTCATTGCTATTTGGTCCTATCTTTTGGGATAAGATCTCCTAGTCAACACGGCTTCTCAAGCATCTGCCTTTAGTTTTCTTAATGAAGGCATCATCCATGAAGGCTCAGCTCCCACCGCATTACGCACCCCTCACAACAAAGCCACGCTCCTTCCTCCGGTCGATCGCTTACTCTGTCTCATCATTTCACATGTGCTCCGTCCATGTGGAACCAAACATACTTTGATTAGCGACGTAGATTATTGGTGGCTGTATATGATTCAATCCGGCGCTCATCCAAATTTAGCCTATTTCATATTTACGGACCTTATTCTATGTGTACATGGTTGTCATAGTCTTCTCCATGGCATGGCCTTAAGTTACAACTTTGACACTCAAGGTCTCAATCTTTCATGCGACCCCAGTATTATGGTAACCATATATCACTACATTGGTTGCAAATCTATGGGACTTGCCAAATATGAAATTCAAGATGGTGACTTTGTTCCAAAAGCTCGTCGACAGCCACCACTTAAGCAACCAAACGCTTCCACTCCCGATGATCATGATGAAATAAAGCATGATGAGCCTCTTCCACCTTCGACTCCCGTGCCTATGGATATTCCCACGATGTTCACATCTATTATAGGCCGTTTTGATGCATGGGAGGGATGATTCGACACCATTGATGCTCGTCTCTACACTTTTGAGTAAAGTTACCAAGCTCTAACAGATCAATTCCATGCTTTCTCTACTACCTTTCCTCATGCGCCTCCACCTCCTCCTTCACGCGTCGAGGATCCTCCGACTGATGATGTCTAGTCAACTTAGACACATTTCTTAAAACTATCAAACTTTATGTCGTTAGGATATCGTTTTAAGATCATTAGAATTTCCCTTTACCTATCAACCTTTATGATTTTAGGTTTCTATGCTACTCTATGTTTTGCATTGTCTTGAACATCTTTTGCTTGCTTAATTTATCCTATTTATGCTTGCTTATGCCTATTTATCCTTGAATTCTGTTTTGATATAACAAAAAGGGGGAGAAAGACCTCAAATTTGCAATATGTTGCTTTCCATGAATTGATTATGCATATGTTGGAACCTAAATTACATAAACCTGATATTTTAAGCTTATTTTCTAATCTTGGGCAATTTATTGAGGGGGAGTCATTTTTTTTGTTGCATAAAATAAATTTTTAAAAACCATTACCTTATTGAGGGGGAGTTATTTTTTCGTTAAACTCAAACGCAAGCAAATTTATCTTAAGTTTTGTTATATCAAACAGGGGAAGATTGTTAACCTTGATTTCAGTTTTGATATAACAAACAACTTAAATTAAATTAATACTCAACTTGGTATTTGTGTTTAAATTGAAAAGTATTTTTAAAAATACTAAGTTTGTAATTTGTCAAAAAATTATTGAGTCAACAAAAATTATTTCACAAATAGTTTTGAAGGTTAGTATTGATACAAAGAACATATGTATCGATACTATGCATAAAACCCCTTAAATGTATCGATACAAAAAACATATGTATCGATACAGGTTGCTTAGTATTAATACTCACTCCAGAGTATCGATACAAGGCTTGACAGTAGCCAAGGTTTGTATGAAACCCTCAAATGTATTGATACATGTGTATATGTATCGATACAGGCTGCTTAGTATCGATACTCACTCCATGAGTATCGATACAAGGTTTGGCAGCAGCCTAGGTCTAGCTAAAACCCTTATATGTATCAATACAAGGTATCTGTATCGATACAGCTTGCTTAGTATTCATACTCAGAACTCAGTATTGATACAACAAGTTGTAACGGTCACCTTTTTGAATTGTGTATCGATACTATTGGTATTGTATCGATACTATAGCACGGGATTGAACGGAAATAAGCATTTATGAAGGCTACAACGGCTCTCTAACCACCACATTAAATGCCCAACGTCTATGAATCAATTTTGCAACTATAAATGAAGGTTCCAAACAGTTGAAGAGGCAGAGATACATATTTCATTGAATAAAAAAAAACAATAAGAGCTCAAAATCATCAAATTCATTATTTTCCACTTGTATCAATTCACACTCTTCAAGTCTATTTGTATCTCATTTATCTTGTACTTAGATTCCAGCAAACACCTTCCTACTAGAGGTTGAATTTGTTTGCAAAACACTTCTTTCATTTCACAAAAGGAGTTGTGTGAAAGTGAGTGAAAAGAGTTGAGAGTTTGGGGTATAATTCTTAAAGTAATTGAAAGGTTCTATCTAAGCCTTAAAAGATAGTTGTGTAAGGTTATACCTTAGCCTTAAAGGTAACAATTTCCTTAGTGAATTGTGAAAATTACTTTGGTAAGAAAGTACCAAGAAGAGAGGATGTAGGTACCGAGTTAAAGGACCGAACCTCTATACATCCACTGTTGGTTTTTCTCTTCCTTATCTTATCTTTAATTTTCAATTTACTTTAAATTTATAAAGTTTTTGTAGAACCAATTCACCCCCTCTTAGTTCAATCTCTTCTTTAAAGTTAACAAGGTCTAACAATAATATATGACTAGATAGTATCAAATTTGGGTGTTATGGGACACTAATCTTTCTCAAGTGTGACTAACTCTCAATCCCAACCATTTACTTTGGTTTTCATGTAGAAAATAAAATTAATCCTTTCAAAATAAATTTAAAAATTTAAAGGGATTGATTTTAGTAGGTATTCAATTACACCTAACCCCAAAGAATTGTTGACAACTCCAATTCCTTATTTATTTTATAATAGCCATGTGAAAAAGTTAAATGAGTAATTTGTTTCTACCATAAGCCCTATTCCAAATTATTTTTTTTTTCTGTTCTAATATCTCAAACTTCACATCGCAAAACATGTTACAACAAGTGTATTTCTCTCTTTATTTATATATGGATTTACATTATTGACCCATTTCTTCGAATTTCAAATTAAAAAAAAAGGCGAATACACGATAGATGCATAAAACTTAGGGTAAAATACATTAAAAAAAAAAAGGGGGATTGGTAGAAAGTTATAAGATTATTAAAAAAGAGGATTATTTAACTTCCTCTCTGCTATTTCTCTTCGTTCTGTTGTTACCTCTTGCTGCAAGTCCTTTAATTTTGATTGATGGTGTTATGTTTCTCCCTTTTTCTTCTGCAAGAGCAACTACAATTTTTTTTTTAAACCAAAATTCCGTTGTTTGATTTCTTGAAAGGAAGCCGAAGGGATGTCAGGTCTGTATAATCCCAACTTCTTACCTGCAACTGCAAGAGCTGCTTCTCCGCAAATTAGAAGCACCCCAGATGGTGACGGGTACACGCTTACTTTTAAAAAACCAAAAATAACTTCATATCCATCTTCTCAACAATATTAATAACAACGAAAAGAGGCTTCATTCTGGCTTTTGTTCGTCTTTCTTTCTTTCTTTTTTTCCCTCCTTTTTATGTTTAACGATTTTTTTTTTTATCTATATTGGTTTTTGGGCTCTTTTTCTTTCTTTTCCTCAGTCAGTACTTATCAGAGCTGTTGGCAGAGCGTCAAAAGCTTGCACCTTTCTTGCAAGTTCTTCCTATATGTAGCCGACTGTTAAATCAAGGTTAGTACTTTACTCTCTCACTCTTGGATCTAGGTTTTTTTCTGCTTTTAAATTACCCAAGTTAGATCAGTTTGATAGAGTGTAGTGATGAAATGTTCAAGTGTGTTTCCTTCCTTATTACCTTTCCTATCCTCTTTGATTGTTATGGTCTTGGCTTGATTAGTTGTTTATGACAGAGTCACTCAATGATCGTTGTTGTTTTTAATTAAATGGGCTTAAAGTACGATAATCTTGAGCTGGTACACATTCTTCACTATCAAGAATTCCTAGCCACTGTTCTGCTTGGTTTATGATTTGATTTTTTCCCTTTTGATTCAAGTTCTATGTATTTGTCAAATATGCGTTTGAAGAGATACTAAAGTTTTGTATTTCAAAAGCTTATTGCAGTTCGAGTTTACTAATCTCTTCAGAAGGTAGTCTGAATATAGGAAAGCTATGATAGAAAAAGGAGTAGCAATGTAAGTAGAGTTTCAGTTAATGCCGGTGAACTTGTAACAAAAGAAGAAAACACAAGACTGATTGCCTGCTAAATTTGAATTTCTGAAAATCTTTCTGATTGTGAATCGGAGTGCAAGAATGTTGTGCTAATTATCTTAATTAGTTTGGACAATAAATGATTTTCTGAAGGTGTACACATCCCCTTGTTTAGCATCTGAGAGAAGTTTATATATTTTTCCATCTAGATGACCTTCCTACAGCCAACATTGGTTTTCTTTTTTTTTTTTTTCTTTTGGTTTATATTCTTTCCATATTGTAGGTTTATTTATTTTATTTTATTTTTTTCAGATTCTAAGGTTTTTTAGGTTTTTATAAACCTTGCCCTGAAATGGTTATTAAATGGAGATCTGTTTTATTTTACTTATGGTCAATGTTCTATTTGTACTTTACAACCTTGATGATCCAATGTGGTCCTTTTATATCTTCTGCTTTGATTTTGGATGCGATGCTTCTTTCATGCATTAATATATTTTCGGAACTTCATCCATTTCACATATATAATGGTCTTCATTGCAGAGATATTTCGGGTCTCAGGAATGATGTCCAACCAAGGATTTGGTGATGTTGACCGGATGAGGCATGGAAGCCCCAGTCCCATGGCTTCAAATATTATATCAAATGTTTATGGGACAGTAGGCAGCTGGAATAGTCTTCCTCAAGAGGTAACTATTTTTTAAAATTTCATTTTAGCTTCTTTGTTTTGAATATATATATATATATATATCATTCAGATTTTTCTTGTTTGATTGATTGAGTTCTTTTCTGTTATGCGCAAAATATCTGTGTCTTATCTCTGACTTTACAATTTGGGTAAACTAAAATCGATAAGTTCTTTACGCTTTTAATTCCCTGACATTCGCTTCAAGATTATATTTCATAACCACCATTATAATAGGAATGTCTAAAACATTGCAAAGTAGAATCATAATATCCAAGTTGTGTTGTCCTTTGGCATATAAAGACCACAAAACAATAAGGTTTGAAGTGATTTCTCTCTTTTTATTAGTTTGACCAATAAGCTTTAAAATCAGTCCTTTTTATTTGTGCTTCAAATTGCGGACCATGTCGAAGCGATAATGGCTTGGGTTTCCTGCTACTTTCAGTCATACTTTATCTGGCACTTATAGGTAGTATTGTCTATTCAGGTGATACAAAAAGGAAAACAAAAAAAAAAGAAGCTTGCCTGTGTGATGCATTTCAATGTGTTGTTGTTTACATAGTCATATCTGAATGAAAATATATGTTAATGCGGAATACTACGTAGTGATGGTTTTTGATTTTGGTTGCCAAAGGAGAATGGCCAAATTGTCACTAAATGAAAGCATTCCTGCCAAATGGTGAATATTTAATTTTCATATTAATCCTCTTAGCTTCTGGTTGATGACCTAAGCAAAACAATAGTTTAATCTCCAAATTTTATATAACAATGGATCTCTTAAGTAACACAAATGAGAATCAAGTTTATTTCCTCTCCGAATGCTATGGGTGCCAAATTGTATTTTTTTAATGTGCTTGGAGTGCAAAGAGCTCCACTTAATATAATGGTTATCCATCAGTTCATTTCTGGTTGTTAAGATGTATTCAACTTTTTTTTTTTTTTTCCAATTTTCCCCATTTCTTATTTCAACTGGTTAACATTGTAAATCTATTTTGTAACATTCTGATACCTGTTCTTTAATGAAGGATTGGGAAGGTATTCTCTTGGAATGGCGAGTGCGTTAGTGTGCACAAGGGTTATTTCAAGCTAGAACTTGTTTTCATAAGTTTTCCTGTTATCTGGGTCAAGCCTTCTCATCTTTTGTGTTACTGTTGCCCTTTTTATTTTGACAGAGACTTAATGGACGTCCTGGGATGACAATGGACTGGCAAGGTGCTCCAGCGAGCCCTAGTTCATACACTGTGAAGAGGATTTTGCGTCTTGAAATTCCTGTTGATACATATCCAGCTGTAAGCCTTATGTGAAATATGCTGGTGCATTAGATTCACATTTGTTTATTATTATATTCTGAGATTTCAATTAATGAAACAAACGTTTGTATGAGTATTGATTTCTAGACTCTGCTTTTCCTTTGTTTTTAGTTCAATTTTGTTGGTCGACTTCTAGGCCCAAGAGGCAATTCATTAAAGCGAGTAGAAGCTACTACTGGCTGCCGTGTATACATTAGAGGCAAAGGATCAATAAAGGATGCAGACAAGGTAAAGCTACCAAAACTTTTAGTGTTGTTGTTGTAAAGATTTGATGCTACTAATCTTCTGCTATATATCTTGATTGTGGTTCAGCTCAAACAGGCAGGATGATGCAATGAATTTCTGGATGCCTGCATCCAAGGACCCTATTTTTTTGCCCCATTCTTTTTTCCCCCTATATTTTTTTCTTTTGACATAAAAATTGAATAGTTTTGGATAATAATTTCTCATCTTTTTTCCATCTGAAGGAAGAGAAGCTCAGAGGCAGATCTGGCTATGAGCACCTGAATGATCCGCTCCACATCTTAATTGAGGCTGATTTACCCGCTAATATTGTTGATATAAGGCTTAGACAGGCACAGGAAATCATAGAGGAGTTACTCAAACCTGTGGTATGTACCACAATCTTGATGGTTTCTTCTAAAAGTATATTAGCCATGAGTTGCTCATATATGCCTCCATTTTGAAACTCCATTATTTTGCTAAAAATTTCCTGCTTTTGCTTGTGTAAACTCTTTCCTGTCAGAAAATTTGGTGTCCTCATGATTGCGATGCAGAACAATTTTCCTTTCATTCTCCTTTCCTCTTACTATGTTGCAGGCATTATTGTGTTAAAACTGTTGATAAATGTTATTTTCATCTTGTATTTTCTGAACTTGCTATGCTCATATTTAGGATGAGTCACAAGATTTTATCAAGAGGCAGCAGTTGCGTGAACTGGCAATGCTAAATTCCAATTTCAGGGAGGAAAGTCCTGGTCCAAGCGGTAGTGTTTCTCCTTTTAATTCCAGTGGAATGAAACGCCCCAAAACAGGATACTGAGAGTTGAACCGTAAATCATCTGAAAAAATGTTTCTACCCTGCTCAGTCTGGAATTTCATAGCCAAGTATACCTTCTTAATTCTGATACATAATCAGTTCAGCACAGCTTGAAAAGATAAGGTTAACAGTTGTTGCAGGTGAGCTTTTCTGACGGGCTTTTCATTATTAAATTGTTTTGCTCTTTGGACAAAACTAAAACAAAAATGAAGAAAAAAAAGAAAATATGTAGTTGGCTCTCAAGTTTAGGTTTCGTAAGGTCAGTTTTCCTGTAAACTCAACACATTCATTGGATTTATTCTTGTGTTCGCTGAGCTTTGAGGAGTGTGGAATATGATATATGCATATATGTTGCCGATTAGGCCTGGTTAGGTTGGATCGAGTTTTGTAGTTGTGTCATGTTTGTTGCTCCTTTCCTTTCTTTTCTTTTGTATTTTATACGAAGATGGATAGCATAGCAATGTGAGGTGGGTCTATAATATAATCTTTCATTGGTTGACCATCCGAAGCACATGGATCTTCTTCATCTTCTCCTTCTGTCACTTTATGTAAGAATTTTAATTGAGAGATTATCATGGCCCCTGCGTGCACAACCATTCCAACCCTTCTTTTTTATGCTCCTTTGGAATTTGTATCTTTATAGCTTTAATGAATTAAATTTGTTTAAGGTTCTCAAGTTCTGTCTGTTGCTTTTAGAGTACACCAATGAAGCATGACAGGGCAGATATTAGTTTATCTACCTTCGTTGCTGTTGTTCTTTATTTTTTTAAAAAAAATTTTTCTGCTAAAATATAACTATCAATTAAGTTTTCATAAACATTGTCCATAACAGCTAAATTTCGCTCCTCGTCACTTCTATTATTTTTAATTTAATATTATAAAAATAAAAATTTATTCATGAATATATATCATTTCCTTGTATACACATACATGTAAGACTATTACGTAAAATTATATGATTTTAATAAATATATATTAAAAAATAGAAAATATTTTAAAAGATAAAATAATTAGTTTTAAAAGGTTGGCTAAGCAAGTGTTTGTCAAAATCTTCCTGTTCCAAAGATCTCTCCATCGAAGCGGCGTACATTGGGTTGTGTTGGGTACGAAAAGATAATAATGAAGTTTCATCAGATGTGCTTCTCATCTTTTTGTTTTTGGAGTCTGGAGCGGATCCATTCATTGTCTGATTATGTTTACTGCCGGAACTGAACATGTATGTCAATTGTCAAGTTATGGAAGACACGCCACGTCACCCACCCATCACCCGACCATCTCTATTCTATCTTATTACACCTAAATCTGCTAACAGCACTTCCGTTCTTATAGGACAAAACCCCCAATTAAATATAGAAGATGGAGAAATTTCAGTCGGATGAAACTTGGGTTTTTAGAAAGTCTCCAGGTAGCAAATAATTAAATTATAAAAATTTTATAAATAATATATAGATATGGCAACGAAAATATAACAATAAAGATAATATGAGATTTCTTAAACAGGATTATCTTGCTTGATCTTGATTAATCTTTAAGATCAAGAAACTTAAAGATCTATTCAAGATTCAAATATACCTATATCTTTAGAAGTCTTTCAGCAATTTCATGATGCAATTATCAATAACATTGAGCCCGATTGTCGTAAACCAAAGCTGTCCAAGCATTCAGCCTGTAACGGTTATCCACACAGATGACTCAAAAAACCTTTAGTAAGGATGAGACTTAGTAGCTGAGAGTCACGCTAGCAACTTAGATTTCAATAAGTCTTCCCTTGCATTTAAAAGACCTTGATTCAATAATCAGATATGAGAAGGAAATAATTTTTCTTTAAGAACCTTTAAATTTACGCAATCCCTACTTAAAGAAGTTGTGGAAAAGACAAAATAAGCTCTTAAGGTCTCTTGGCGGAATTCTTTAATCTCTGTTAGATTATACTAACTTAGGTTAAATACATCTAGAGAATAAAATTCTAATTTATCAAAAATTACAATTTTGCCCCTGCACGTGAATTTATTCAGATTTAGTCTAAGTAATCATTACTTGTATTAGACATATAAACTCAGTCTCAATTTAATTTTTCCTAATGACCCTTATGTTTATGACCCATTAGGCCCCTATCATATTGCAATAAGTATAAAATTGCCCAATCAAGAATATTTTATATTTAGATACTAAGAGTGTCATCTAGCAATACATCATGGCCACCCAATATGCAAGGAATGTCAAGATGGTTTTGACAAGCCCTTTAGTTTTCAGTATGTCAATGTAATAAATATCCTTTAATCATATATCCTAAAATTAGTAAGAGTATGGTTTAGTGTCAACCCCTTAGCTCATTCCTTATTTGTATGTAACCCATAGGTGTCAACTCTATAATCAATATTGCCTTGGCCAAGGACTTTGAGTTAACATAGGCTAGGTACATGTGAGATATGTCCCCTCATATCACTTGTAGTGATGAATCCTTTTTTGACCACTCATTCACCTATCATATGATTCATGCCATGCCTAAAACCACCCTACCATAAGCATGGACCCATTCGTGATGGAATTAAAATATGACACTCCTCTTATGAGATGACCTAGTGTCATAAGTTTAAGGATAACTTACATCACTAACACATGAGAGTATTTCTAGAGAAACTTGAGTGAAATACCAAATGAAACTCTTTTAGCAAGTCATAATTCAATGAACTTGTTACCATAACAAGCACCCGTATGATGTCACCAAGTATCTTTATACTTTAACTTATGAGATCAGTTGCATTTATACTATACGTATGCCGATCTTTGTGCATTGTCAATGCCTTATCTTGACAATACATGACCATGAACATTTTTAAAAGCACAGCCTTGATGCATAGGTTCTCATAAATGTAACTCTTTACAATTCCTTTGCAAAGCCAATGTGTTTCTTGGGCTTTATCTACATAAGATATTTATAATAATTATGCAATTAAATCTTATGGATAAAGAAATATCTTTATAAAATTAAATAAATATAATTAATTACATGAAATCTGTCGCCACATGCCTGGCCTTTAAAACTTCAAACGATTTGAAGGGCATGGCACACTTGACTTATGAATGAATGATGATTGGTTATGGTCGAGCCTTTGAGCTATCCCTTGATTGGGATTTGGATTATGCATGATGGTATGGAGGGGATAGGGACTGTTGGACGAGTCGCTCATATAACTGGACCTGGATGGCCACCATATTGTGGCCGTAAACTTGGAGTCGCCATCGATCATTTTGGGCTAGGCAAGATCAGATGCCTATTGAAAACAATATTATGAGTTACGAAACTCAAAACACTGATTTCAAGGTCTACGAAGTCCAAAGATTCACTGGTTGGGCTCGGGAGTTAGTTACATGCAGGGAAGGATTAGCATCCCTACGACGCCCGAAATTGATACCTACTAACTATATCTGACTTTGGTCTCGGTTAAATCGATTCCATTTGGTCTCTATTTAGATATAATCCTCTTTAATGCATGAAGCTTTAGAAAATGTAAATTCAAATTTTTTATAAAGAAAAATTAGATCACCTATGCGCCTCGAAGATGTGAGGAACATAGGGATTTTTTATAAAAATGATGTCCGAAATAGATTTTAAAAATTGGATGTTTCATAGTAGGCATTGGAGAGATGCCAACACGGAACATCACCTCGTAAATTTCATTAGAAAACGAATTTTGAATATGAATGCACAATAACACTACAAAAGGAAATAAGTTAGTGAGGCGAAAAATATCAAATATAATAATATCATAAATAAGCAATCACAAACAAAAGAGCATAAAAATGGAGGGGCGATCGAAATGTATCTATGATTGCCTTCAATTATTGAAGAATAACCAGGATGACAATTTTAGAGATCGGTCTGGATTTGGTGGTAATTTAAAGAACAAAGAGGATTTTTATCAAAAGGGTTTGAGGTATTTGGAAGAGAGCAAATTTTAAGTTTTTGAGGTAAAAACGAGGATGGAGTATCCCCTCAGAGAAGTGGGGTTGGAGTGTTCCCTAAAATAGAGTTATGAAAATAGTTAGGAATAAAAAATTTTTAATTTTTTTTAAAAAATGAATGGGTTGGAGTATCCCTTCGGAGTAATGGGGTTGGAGTATCCCCAAAGTTAGGAAAACATTTAGGGAAAAGGAAAAAATTTAACTTTGATTTAAAAAATAGGGTTAGAGTATCTCTTTTGAGCAGTGGAGTTGGAGTATCTCCACTAGCAAAAATTTTAATATGAAATCCTGATTTTTGTATTTTAGTCTTGATTTGAGTCAAAAAGGGTTGATGTTATGGGGGGGAATCAATCCAGCACATTTTCGAGACATCTGAACGTCTTGATAAAAGGGGATTTGAAAATTAGGTTAAAAATAAGGGATAAAATCGTGTCATCTCCATTTTCGGATTTTGTTCAGGTGCAACTGGAGATTTCAGAGGGTAAGTAAGGTACTGTTGGGAAGGTAACTCGACAGGGTTTAATATAAAAATATTACAAAAATTCTAAAAAATCACTTTCTAGGTAGAATTAATTTTGAAGTTAGGTTCGTCTCAACACTGGTAGCATGTATAATTAAGGACATAATGGATTTTGACAAATCATTCTAAGTTTATCCGGGATTGTTAGATCATAGATAATACCTTTCTAGAAAAAGAATTTTGTGAACTTGTTGGGAAAAATATCTGAAAATTTTGTAAAAATCATCTGATGGGCCTAAATGGCCTAAACAGAATGTTGCATGCCTAGTTCCAAGGTTTTTGGACAGCAAAGGTTCGGAAAATCATAGCTCCCTCATCCAGCATGATCCAAGGGCAAATAAGACACCATTAGAAAGGTAATTTGTTGCCCTTTAAAGGAAAAATATTAGAAAAGTCCAAGGAAATATTTTGTGGCTTGAAAATAAATTTTCAATTTCAAACTACAATGCTACCGAGCAAAAACAGGGGGGATAATTCGATATTTTGATTTTTGGAAGATGGACTCGGGCCTAGAACATCTAAACGTCTGAGATAGGAAGTAACACGGACTTCACAAGTTTACTCCATAATCTCAGAGTAGTTTGGGATGATGGAACAACCCATTGACCATGTCACTAAAATGAACATGAGACTTAAGATCCAGGTTTAATACTAAAAAGGATTTCCTCTCTTTTTTTTGAAGAATAAACATATTTCACCATGAAATACAGAGTTGAAATGTTGATTTATCCCCAAGATTGAGAGACCAATTTAATGAAAGCATTAAGTCCATGCAATTTTTCATCTATTAGAGGTAGCATGAACTTAACTTGGGGAGTTTTCTAAAAAATTAGTTTGTAAGAGATAAGCAAGCATTTTAATGGAGATATCATGAACAAAATACTGCAAATACAAAGATATACATGGATTAAACATGTAAACATGCAAAGATGACATTTTGATATGGAAATGGGTGACATAAATGCAATATGATGACAAATAAAGTGCATAGAGATGATATAAACATGTTTGAACTAGAAGATGGCTACTAGAGTTGTTAAGATAGGATTTTTATTTCATGAAACTCTTAAAACACATGAAAATGTTTGAACATACCTAAGACATGTCAAGGTGACCACTTAAATATGTAATGTATATGTGAATATGGAAGATACATGGCAAAAAATACATGAACAGAGGCTATGTAATGATGAAAATGAAGTATGGTGAGTTTATATATCCCACAACATCAAGGTGTCAAGAAGCTCATCAAGATCCTAGGACTACCATAACCAAGGCAACAAAAATGCATGGGAGTATTAGGAGGGTCATGGTAGCATGAAGGGCTCACTAAAATGAAATGTATGATCAAAACAGAAGATACATGGGACAAGGTAAAAGATATACTAGTAAAGGCTTGAAGTTTTTTCCTTCTGTAAAGCAACAACTTTAACCTCAGTTCCTTTATTCTTTTTGCTATTGTTTAGCCAGGAAAGGGTGAAAGGAATTAGCTTTCTGGTAATATGGTTGCTGATGGGGTGTTTTGAGGATGAAAATATATGAAAGGTTAAGTTTTTAAAGGTGTTCTGGCTGTGGTTTTAGGGAGCTAAGGGAATGAAGGTTGGTTGCAGGTGGAAGCCAATGGAACATTGTTTTTTTGGTGAACTTTTGGAGCTGGAGTTGTTGGAGGATTTGTAGAGATGGGTGAAAAGTTTTTTGGGATTGCAGGAGAGCTTTTTTGATAGCTAAGAGAGTTTTTTTTTTTTAGATAACTAGTTGTGCCCGCCTTTTTTTCTAGTTTAGCCCTTCTTTTTAGAAAACAATGCAAAGGGCATTTTTTATTTTTTTCTTCTGCATGAGGGCATATCTCTAGCTACCATGTTTAGTTGACTCTTTTTATTGGTTCTGCCATGCTACGCAATGAGGTAGAAAGGCTGTGAAAGTTGGAGATATGCCTGCCATCCTTTTACCCTATATATCTTATGAAAGTGGACTCCAAAATTTTGTTAGAATGCATTAATGAAACCATAGTTGAGGTTTGCAGTGTTATATGATAGTTACTTGGTGCAAAAACATGTTTAAATCGGGTTTTCGAAGGTTAAAAAATGGCTCGAACTAGGCAAAAATGCCTTGGTGTATTAATATAGAACATGTTGTATGGATACATAAGGTACATTTTACTCTTGAGTATCGATACAATGAGTTGTGTATCGATACTAAGAGCAAAAAATGTTTCTAGTCTCGAGACTTAG
>JBBYHM010000020.1:7238666-7249276 GCA_038381775.1 Adansonia rubrostipa | reverse complement strand
CATTCATGTTATGTGCCATCCCCTTGTATGTTTGTTATCTTTTCCTTGTTAAAGTGCATGTTTGATGGTTGTAAAAAAAATTGATTTTCAAAGCTCCCCAAGCCAAGCATGCTAACCTCAACCAATGACGACTAGTATGAACTTAGCATTTTCCTTAAAGTTAACTAAAAAAATCTTAGGGAAGAAGAAGTTTTCCAGATCTATAATCCTAATTAAATAAGCTCAAAAGTTTTGATTTTTCAGTGAAAATGGCCATGTTTTTTTCCCTAAATGTTCAGGCCTTGTTTTTGAGTCAAAACCTTGAGTGGTATGATCAACGGGCTGTTTCATTATCCTAAATTACTCTGGGGCTACACAAATGAGTTCACAATGCTCATGTCACTCTTTCCTTTTAGTCATTGACGTTAGAATGTCGATGACTCAAGGTTGGACCTGTACACAAAGAGAAAGTAAGAAATATCCTCTACTTTGCTTTGTCCCTTAATGGCAGCATCATTGTTACAAATTGAAAAATCACTTTAAATCCCAAATGATTTTTTTGTAAATTTTATAATATTTTGTTGTAAAAGTGTGTCATAATATTTTTAAAATAAGGTCGTGTTCACCCCCTGATCAGTTCGGATGAAAGAGTTACGAGACTATCTGAAATCCCTGGAGTTAACAAGGTTCATTCTGGTTGGGCACTTTAGGCTCACTAAAAGATTTTTCCAAATCTATGCAACATTTTTCCTAAAAGGTTCATGAAATTCCAATTCTCTCACAGGGGGTTGATGCTAGAGCTGCATGATAGAAGATGACAAATCCTGATACTGTTGAAGAAGTAGAATAACAATGACAAAAAGCCAAAACTGAAGTAAAGATCAAGAAAGAAAAATTACAGCTTTTAGAAAAAAGGTTGAAAGCCATAGAAAAAGATAAATTTTGCACTAGCGTAGATATGGAAAATCTTAGCCTAGTTTCTAATTTAATCTTGACACCAAAATTTAAAATGCTTGAATTTAAAAAATATAAGGGCTCCACTTCTCTGCAAGCTCACATCAAGATGTTTATTCAAAAGATAGCAGGTTATTCACATGATGATAAGCTTCTTATCCACTGCTTTTAGGAAAGTTTAACTAGATCGGTGCTGAATTGGTATAATAGTTTAACTCGCAATAAAATTCAATGCTGGTCGAATTTAGCTAATGCATTCTTGCAACAATACAAGCATATGGCTGAATGAGTGCCAAATAGATTAACCCTTCAAAATATGGATAAGAAGCCTACCAAGTCTTTTAAAGAGTATGCTCAAAGGTGGAGGGATATGGCATCTCAAGTTTAACCCCCCTTAACCGAGAAAGAAACCACCACGCTCTTTGTAGTCACCTTAAGTGCTCCCTACTATGATAAGTTAGTAGGAAATACAACCAAAAATTTCTCCGATCTTGTTATTTCTGGAGAGATGATTGAAGTCGCCATAAAGGTAGGAAAAATTACAGTAGGAGAAACCTCTATTGCAAAAAAAATAGACCCTTTAAGAAGAAAGAGGAAACTTCATCCACCAACTATGTAAGTGAACCCTTTTGCCAAAAATCCTGTCCTTATCGAAATCAAAGTCAGCAACCTCGAAATACCCTATCTCTAAATACACCTCGATCTTTTGCGTCCACTTTGCCATAGAATACTACCCAAAATCACCCTTAAAACCAAGCACGGACCAATCTGAATCAACCTACCCAAAGAAATAACCAACCAAGACCTCGTTATGAGTATCTTCCCTATTCTTACAAAGAAATATTCGATAAACTTTTGAAGGTTTGATTAGTAGCTCTTTTTTTCACAAAACCATATGAGGGTGACTTATCCAGTTGGTATGACCCGAATGCATACCGTGAATACCATGCAGTAGCTAGCCATCCAATTCAAAATTGTACTACTTTTAAAAATAAGGTCCATAGCCTTCTAGAAAGAGGAGCTATCAAATTTGATATGGCCTCAAGACCTAATGCAGCAGCAAACCCTCTACCTAAACATTCTAAATCAAGAGTCGATGTTTTAATCCCTGAAGAGGAGTATGAGGTGAAAAGGGATATGCAAAAGGTTAAAACCCTGATCAAAGAAGTCTGGGCTATTCTAACTATAGGAAGAATCTTTAGTCAGAATCATGAATATGTGAAAGATCGATTAAACTTAAGCCTAAGCTTTTATAAGTTTCGTGCTATTAATGGGCCTAGTTTATAGCATTGTTCAGATTTTTTAGCCCTAGTTTAGAAAATGATGGATAATGGAGAAATTGAATTTTATTCAGAAATCCCTCGATATGCAAAAAAATCGATTAACATGGTAGATGAAGGGTCATTTAAGTTACCCTATGGGGTGGGTTGCCCGTTGGTCATTTCTATTATCAGCCAAAACCCACACCTCCTAAGAATGAGAATGTTCCAAAACTTATCATTCAAACTCTGACATATTTTTTGTATAAAGACAACAAGCAAGTGCCTTGGAAAAATGATGTCGGAGTGACAACTCTAGATGCTTTGGTAAGTCAATTAGCAGCTATTGATATCACTGGAGTCAACCATATGACTCGAAGTGGATGAGTATATAGCCTAAAAAGTAATAAAGCTATCATAAAGCCAAAAACAAAAGGGTAAGTGTCTAAAAAAGCAGTAACTATTGGAGACAATCCTATGGAAATTCAAGAACCGGTGAAGAAGAAAGATGCTGTTAAATTTTTAAAATTCATAAAGCATAGTGAGTACAGTATCGTGGACCAATTGAAGCAGCAGCTAGCAAAAATTTCTATGTTGGCATTACTATTTAGCTCGAAAACCCATCGAAATGCATTGTTAAAAGTGCTTAATCAAGGTTATGTCTCACAAGATATTTCAGTTAACAAGCTTGACCGCCTGGTAAATAACATCATTGCTGATAATTTTATTTGCTTCAGTGATGATGAAATTCCCCTAGGTGGGATGACTTCCACAAGAGCGTTGCATATAACTACTGAGTGTCGTGGGGCTATACTACCTAAAGTGCTTATCGACAATGGTTCAGCTCTCAATGTATGCCATGGGTCACATTGTCTAGGTTGCCAGTGGACTGCAGTCAACTCAAGCATAGTCAAATAGTGGTCAAAGCTATTGATAGGACTAGGAGAGAGATTAAAGGAATTATTTTTGTACCTTTAATGATTGGCCCATGCCCCTTCAATATCGAATTTCATGTATTGATATTATAACTGTCTTTTGGGATGACCTTGGATACACTCTATTGGTGCTGTGCCATCTTCCCTTCATCAAAAGGTCAAGTTTATAATTAACGACAAATTGATTAGCATATCAGGTGAAGAAGACATAATAGCTATGACTTCAATTAAGCCTCTCTACGTTGAAGTAAATGCTGATGCACAAGAATGCTCATTTAGGGCATTTGGGGTTGTTAATGCTACTTTTGTTGCTGAGGGATCTCTAATTCTGATGCCCTGACTTTCCAAAAACACTCATATGGGTTTGAAGCTTATGATGGGAAAAGTTGCCCGAGCAGGAAAAGGGCTTGGTAAGCATTTACAGGGGATAAGTCGATCTATTCAGGTGATAAGTAAAAGAGATTGATACGATCTAGGTTACAACCTTGGAAGTAACTCAAAAAAAAAATAGGGAAGCGAGACATAGAGAGGAATTTGAGTTAGGAGTTAATCCCATATCCCTCTTTGAAAGAAACTTTTTGCTATAGTGAAACCATCAATTTTGCTGCTCAAGGAAAAAAACAAGTGATGATATGATGGTGATCATTTCGAATCCTGTGAATTTTCAAGTGAATGTAGTTAATTCAGATGATTAAGAGCCAAAGAATGATCATGGGATTCGTCCTTGCCCAGCTGGATATGTTTGGATCCAATGGACTATTATGAAAGAACTATAGTGTGTAGGACTGATCCAAAGCAATTCCAAGATCTCACCACGTTAGTTTTAGCCCCAAAAAAATATACGAGGATCTTTTTGTAAAGGGCATAAACATTTCATATCATCATTTTTAGAAATGAAATGCATAAACTTTTTGTGTGCATTCAGAATTTTCGTACATCTATAATCTCTTTTTCCTCTTACATCTTTTTCCCTTTTTTTTACATACTCATATATGAATCATCCCATATTTTATTGTTTGCCCGTTTTTATTTTGTTTACTTTTACAGAGCTTTTGACCAAAAAAAAGAGAATGATCTCTTTTAGAATTTAAAAGTCGATTTTGAAAAGTCCATTTGCTCGAATAAAGATCATCTCAAAAAAGATTTCAATGATTGCATTTTGCCACCTGACATGTTAAAATTACTTGAGTCAGAGGATAAACGAATAATGCCCTATGAAAAGCCTTTGGAGGTTATAAATTTGGGGTATAAGAATTGGAACTATTATCATGCCCATAACTAAAGCAGACTTGATAAATTTGCTCCAAGAGTTTCATGATGTTTTTGCATGGTCATATCAAGATATGCCATGATTAGATCCAGAAATGTTGGTCAATAAACTACCTCTAAAACCAGAATGCAAGCCAGTTTAGCAGAAATTGAGAAGAATGAAGCCTGAAATGCTGTTGAAAATTAAAGAAGAGGTGAAGAAACAATTTAAGGCCATATTTTTCAAAGTGTCAAAGTACCGAAATTGGTTGCTAATATTGTCTCAGTCCCTAAGAAAGATGGAAAAGTTAGAATGTGTGTAGACTACCAAGATTTGAATCGAGCAAGCTGAAAATATAATTTCCCTCTTCCTCATATTGATACGTTGGTCAATAACACCGTAAAAAATTATCTATTTTCTTTCATGGATGGATTTTCAGGCTATAATCAGATCAGAATGGCCCCTAAAGACATGGAGAAGACAACCTTTATCACTATGTGGGGCACCTTTTGTTATAAGGTGATGCCATCCGGGCTGAAGAATATAAGGGCAACTTACCAATGAGCCATGGTCACTTTATTTCATGACATGATGCATAATTAAAGTGTATGTTGATGACATGATTGCTAAGTCCCCTCAAGAAGAAAGTCACATTGTGGATTTATGAAAGTTGTTTGAAAGGCTTAGAAAGTATCAGTTAAAGCTGAACCCAGCAAAATGTACATTTGGAATCATCTGGAAAATTATTGGGTTTTATTGTAAGTGAAAGAGCAATTGAGGTTGATTCAGATGTAATCAAAGCTATACGGGAATTGCCATCCCCATGCATGCCAAAAAAAGTGAAAAGTTTCTTGGAGAGATTGAATTACATCGCTAGATTCATATCCCAACTCATCGATAAGTATGATCCGATTTTTCAGTTTCTGCGAAAACAAAATGCTGATCAGTGGGATAGTGAATACCAAAATGCTTTTGAGAAAGTTAAGCAATATCTCTCCAATCCGTCGGTATTGGTACCGCTTGTTCTAGGATGACCTTTGATCTTATATTTGTTAGTATTCAAAAAATCCATGGGCTGTGTGTTCGGGTAGCATGATGAGACTAGAAAGAAGGAGCAGGCAATCTATTACCTCAGTAAAAAATTTTTGGATTACAAGGTAAATTATTCCTATATAGAGAAGATATGTTGTGCTCTACTCTGGATAGTAAAAAGACTCTGACAATACATGTTGTATCATGTTACATAGCTGATCACCAAAATAGACCCAATTAAATATCTGCTCAAAGTGCCAGCTTTATCAGGAAGGATAGCTAGGTGGCAAGTACTACTATCCGAATATGATATCATTTATGTGAGCCAAAAAATTGTCAAAGGAAATGCCATTGCTGAATTCTTGGCAAGTCGGGCTCTTAATGATTATCAGGCACTAGATTTTGATTTTCTTGATGAATATTTGATGAAAGTTTCTATCGAAGAAGTAAGTGACCAGGCAGAGAAAGTAGAATGGAAAATGTATTTCGATGGGGCCTCAAATGCTTTGGGTTATGGAATTAGAGCAATTCTCATATCTCTCTAAGAAGATTATTATCCCTTTAATGCTAAGTTAGATTTTGATTGCACAAATAATGTGGCAGAGTATGAAGCATGTGTGATGGGACTTTGTGCAGCCATTGAAAGAAGTGTGCTAGTATTGAAAGTCTATGGGGACTCAGCCCTGGTGATTTATCAGTTACGAAAAGAATGGGAAACTCATGATTCAAGGTTGGCTTAATATAAAAAGTTAGTTTTTGAATTGTTACAAGAGTTTGAGAATATGGATTTTGTTCACTTGCCTCGAGATAAGAATCAAATGGCTAATGCTTATGCCACTCTTGTTTTGATGTTTAAGGTGAATGAGAATAAAAAAATGATCTTGATTCAGATGAATTTACATAAGTCTCCCACATATTGTTACAATGTAGAAGCTGAACTAGACGGTTGTCCATGGTATTATGATATTAAAAGATATCTCACAAATCGAGAATATCCAAATAATTCCTCTAAAAATGATAAAAAAACCATGAGAAGGTTAGCAATGAACTTTGTTCTGCATGGTGAAATTCTTTATAAGAGACACTATGATCAGACATTATAAAGATGCGTAGATGCTCTTGAAGCATAGAGAATTTGGAAGAAGTACATGAGGGAGTTTATAGGATTCATGCTAATGAGCATAAAATGGCATGACAAATTATGAGGCTAGGTTACTTTTGGATGACTATAGAGGGAGACTATACTAAGTACTCTCAAAAATGTCACAAATGTCAAGCTTATGCAAATAAGATTCATGTTCCACCTTCACCATTGCATGTTATAACTGCTCCATGGCCCTTTTCTATGTAGGGCATGGATGTTATTGGGTCAATTACCCCTATAGCTTTGAATCGTCATCATTTTATTTCGGTGGCTATACACTATTTCACCAAATAGCTTGAAGTGGCTTCTTATGCAACTGTGACAAAGTTGACAGTGATTAAATTCTTGATGACTAATATTATTTGCCATTTTGGAATACCTGAAAGGATCATAACTAACAATGCCTCCAACTTGAATGATAAATTGATGATGAAGGTATGTGCCCAGCTTAAAATTTCTCATCATAATTCAGTGACATACCAACCGATGATGAATGGAGTGGTAAAAGCAGCCAATAAAAATATTAAAAAACTCATGGCTAAGATGGTGGAGACCTATAAAAATTAGCATGAAAAACTCCCTTTTCCACTATTAGCATATAAAACTTTAGTGTGAACCTCTATTGGGGCAACCCCTTATTCTTTGGTATACGGCACAGAAGCTGTTTTACTAATTGAAGTCAAAATCCCTCTCTTCGGGTATTGATGGAGACTAAATTGAAGGAAGCTCAATGGGTCTGAGATCACTATGAACAGTTGAATTTTATCGAAGAGAAAAGACTGAGAGCAATTCAACATGGGCAAATGTATCAGAAGAGAATGATGAGAGCTCGTGATAAAAAGTTTTATCCAAGATAATTTCATGAAGAAGAGCTGGTATTAAAAAAAATCCTTCAAAGCCAAAAAGATTCACGTGCTAAATAGGCTCTGAATTGGGAAGGACCTTATGTGGTTCAAAAAGCGTTTTTTGATGAGGCATTGATTTTGGCTGAAATGGATGGCCACACTCTACCCAATCCTGTCAACGCTGACAATGTGAAAAAGTATTATGTTTAAAAGAAAAAAAAAGAAAAAAAAGAAAAGAAAAATAAAAAAAAAAGAAAAAAAAGTTAAAATAAGAAGCCTTAAGTTAAAAACCTGGAAAGGCCAACTCAGGCAACGTGATGATTGTGAAAGGGAATTCGTTAAAACTCAAGATTGAAAAGGAAGGCATTATGCAATCAAAGACATCTTCTAAGAGATTGACCCATGAAGGGGCAGTGTTCTGTTCAAGAAAAGCTTTTAAAGATTTTAATGAGAGATTCCAATTTTGTGGATAATGCCTATTTTGTCCCATATTTTGTATAAATCCTTATTAAGAACCAAATATTATACTACATTCCCATTATTGGAATGCATTTACATTTCCTTCCTCATACCCTTTTCACTCTGTATATTAAGCCTTTATCACCTTTATTTATACCTTTATCATTATTAGCCTTGTCATACCTTTTTCATTTGCACATGTTTCTAACAAATGGTGGCTGACACTTTAGAAATAAATAATAAAGAGATTTTTCTATTACTTTGGAATAAGTTTAAACATTATGGGAATTTCAGCTACTGATTCGATTTTCGGGTATTCTAGAAGGGTTAAGATCAATTAATGACATGGTTGAGTATCATTAAAGAAAAAAAACTTGAAAGTCAGGATCGAAATGCATTTTTTATAAGAAGAAAAATAAATTCTACACAAGAAGCTCTGAATGCAGGCATTATCAGCCTTATTTACCCCATGCGGTCACCAAAAGCCCTAGACTTGAGCATTGTTAGCTCTGCTTCTTTTACTCAAAGAAAATATTTCATAATGTTTTTTGAAATATGCTTTTAGCCTCGACTATTGGAGTAGGTTCATCCTTTGCAGAATATCTTCCAATTAAGGTTCAGGCTGACTTTCTTGCCAAAAAAAATAATAATAATAAAATAATAAAAAATAAAATAATAATAATACAGATATTCATAACTTTTTGAAAATGCATTCAACTTCAAGACAAAACACATATCTGAAATAGGAAGACATTTTAGGAATAGTTTTTCCATTATTCATGCATGTGCATTTGATAACTTATAGGAAAAATTAAATATGATACGAAAAAATATGATAGTCATGCTTGCTCCCTCAAGGTCGGGAGGTAATTCCTTCATCTTTGCAAATTGACAAAATGTCCCAAGCTTCTTTTACATGTTAACTTGTAGGTCTCATCCTAGTCAACCTGTACCTTTATTGACTTATTGGTTTTATCCCAGTCAACCCTTTTTTCATTTATTGACTTGTAGGTTTCATCCCAGCCAACTCATACCTTTGTTGACTTGTCAATTTTATCCTAGTCAACCCTTTTTTATTTGTTGACTTATAGGTTTCGTCCTAATCAACCTGTACCTTATTTAACTTGTTAGTTAACTCGTACCTTTGTTAACTTATCAGTTTTATCCCAGTTAACCCTTTTTTCATTTGTTAACTTGTAGGTTTTATCCCAATCAACTCATACCTTTGTTGACTTGTCGGTTTTATCCCAGTCAACCTTTTTTCATTTGTTGACTTGTAGGTTTCATCCTAGTCAACCCATACCTTTGTTGAGTTGTCGATTTTTTCTCGGTCAACCCCTTTACTTTTGATGACTTATAGGTTTCATCTGAGTTAACCTTTGTTGACTTGTCGATTTTATCTCGATTAATTTTTCTCTATTTGTTGACTTATAGGCTCTATCCCGATTAACTCTTTTTCATTTATTGACATTGTAGATTTTATCCCAATCAGCTCTTTTTGTTAGCATGTTTCTTCATTAGGCTATTGATAAGTTAGGTCTCGCCTTAGCTGTCGTTTAATCTAAGATTTTTCCTTAAGGCTAATAAGCTTTTATTTTCGTTTTGAGTTTAGTTTTCAAAGCTTAATGACCCAAATGAAATTATGTCTATTTGGTCTTTGCCCTATTTCTGATTCTTCGCAATGGTCAAAAAGGGGCAATTGTAGACACCAAATTTCATCTGGATCTCTTTTTCGATAATCTTGAATATCTGAGACCGAGAACTTAATGGCCATTCTTATTGGGAATAATCCTTTGCTTATGAACAAAACCTTTTTGGTCATAATTTAAACATTCGTAAGTTCACGTAACAAAAAGGTTATATTTTGGTCTCCAATTTTGGATATACAAAATGAATATTTAAGAGAAAGCTTGTTTTTTATTATTTCATTTCAAATTTTGAAAATCTATTTTTGAAAATGTTATCATCATAAATTTTTCATTCCTAGGAATTTTTTAAGAACCTTTTTGTTAAATTTGAGAAATTAACCTTCTTATATTTTTACCAACACCTGTGTGGTATTTATGCTAATATGCACTCCAAAAATTAGAAATATTCAATGAAAATTTTATTGGCATTTTATACCCCAAGGTGTCTTACTCATTTTTATAATTAATTTTGATTTTTTTTAAGTATCGCAAGTATTGCACTCGTAAATTTTTTTGTAATATTATTTCAAATTTTTAATTTTAATTTTTATCAGTTTATAAATATTTTGAATAATATAATTTCTTTAATTCATTTTACAATTTTTAGTGCACTTTTTGAAAATTTTATCAGTTCTAGAATACGAACTTTTCATTATTCGTAAAATTTTCTTGTATAATTTTCTCAAGTTTTAAATTTTAAAATTCTTCAAATATTCACATTAAACTACTATTGAATCAATTTTTTAAAATTTCACTTATTTGTTATGAATTTTAGATTTTTTTCATTTCAAAATACAAAGTTTTTTTTTACCCTGTAATTTTTAGGGGAGATTTTTCTTAGTTTATGATTTTTAAAATTCTTTAAGTACTATTATTTAACTTATATTAAATCAGTATTGAAAAATTTAATTTATTTTATGAGTTTTAGAATTTTTCTATTATCGAGATACAGATTTTATACTCCGTAATTTTTTTGACTAGATTTTTTTAAGTTTTTAATTTTTAAATTTCTTTAAATATTATTATTTCATCCATATTAAATCAGTTTTGAAAGCTTTAATTTATT
>JBBYHM010000020.1:7228498-7238566 GCA_038381775.1 Adansonia rubrostipa | reverse complement strand
TTGATATAAACACTCTGTCATTGGTACTAGCAACACTTCATGCTCTTTCCCCATCTTTTCCCACATGCAAAGTCCTTCTTTTCTTTTGGGTATCTTTATTTCTTTATGGTTTGAGTCTAATTTTATCTGATTTTCATAATTATCTCTCTTCAAAAGTGCACTTTATACAAAATTGAACCTTAATTCTCTTCCGTGAATGTGAGTATGCATTACTACTCAAGCCACACATGTTTAGTCAACGTCTTTTTTTCTTTAGAAAAATGAACTCTCATAAATCATCATCGATTTAAGAAAACAATTAAGATTTTCGTTTTTAAGCCAGATAGAAAAACATGAACTAGTTTGGGAATTCAAGTCAAGAAATAAAAAATTATTAGGTTTTGTGGTTTAATCATGTTTTTTAAAGATAAAATAATTTCTTATTCTTATATTGTTAAATTTTTATTATTTTATTGCAGTTTTTAGATATTTCAATTTTTTATGATAATGCTTAATGCTAAGCATTTAAGAGTTTTAAATATTTGGTAACATACCTTTGAAATATATATTTTTAATAGTAATATTAAATTAAGTCTCAGTCAAGTGAGATTAGAGTGGTCACATATTTTTGGTCTAACTTACTAAAGTTTGATCACTATTTTAATTATAATAATCTAATTAATCCACTTAGTTAGTTGATCTTAGCTTGATTGAATCAAACACATTGCACATCAAAATAACATTTATAATCATTTAATTTGGCATAATTCTTTGGTGGCTTAATTATCCATTGGGTACAAGACAATTGTCGAATTTTCCTGATTAAGGGATCAAATCTTAGACGGGGTCCGCAAATTTTGCTTGATTAAGTCCTTAATCAGTTGATTTAATCCAACTTGTTAATGATTTTATTTAATAATTACTCATTTTCTTTTATTTTCTTCTTTTCTTTTAGCAACCTTAACATGAAAAAAAAAAAGTTAATTACAAACAAGCTTTGAATGTCTCCTCCAAAATTTGGGACCAAATATTTCTAAAATGTTATATAATCAGATTTTATGGATATAATAAAAAAATTAATTTCGAAACTTATCATCAATATACAAATTTTCTAGAGATGATATTCCGAGTAGAGTTTGACGAATTAAATGAAAAAAAAATTGTGTATGTATACAATATTATCAAACAAAACTCAATAAAAATTAATAAAATTAATATTATAACTCAAATGAGTGTGACATGAGCGGTAAAGCACACTCAAGGAGAAGAATCAAGATTCAAATCCGTCTAAGCATACTTTAGAGAGAATATCTGATTAAAAATTAATCTCAGACTATAAAATAACGAGGATATCATATTAAAAATCGGAAAGAGTTAAGAATAGAAAATAGTAAGTTGTAAAACTTCAACTTATGTAATAAAAAAAATAGTTTGCAAGAGAGTTGCTCAGATTTGTTTTCATTTAATTATTAGGGGAATGAAATCATAATCAATCGAGTGTAAGTTTGAATAAATTGAAATTCTTACGGTCTTTACTTTTAATCATTCGTGTTGGCAGATTAATTGGCGGATTATTCGCCGGTTTTACCTTTCTTGGTTCCCTCAAGCTTTTGTTCAGTACTGTTAGTTATTAAAATTAAAATGAAGTTTATCAGTTATTTAATGGATATAGTTACTTACAGTTAGAATTTGTCATTTTTGTTGAAAATTTTGGATTCCAAATCATCCTACCTCCCATCTTTGATTATCTTTTTTGCAAGAAAACAAAACAGTATTTCCATCTTACATAAGTGTCCCAATTCGGGATTATGCGATAGAAGATGTATTTTTAATCACGTTATACCTATGATAATTATAAAAAATAATAAATATTATTACAATTTATTACAATAAATATTATCGACAGAGAAAATTAAGATCAAAATAACGATTTTATTATTACAATAATTTAAATTTTTTGTTCAAAATTTAAAGATAAAAGATGAAGTTTTTTATATTATAATTTAAAATTTAAAATTATTAAATATTATTTTTTTAAAGAATAACAGATATAAATTAAACTAAACTTTGATTCGGATTTCTTTTTAAAATTTGCTGCCACCCAATCTGCAGCTTGATTGGATCTTTTTCGTTTTCTTGGAATCTTGAAATTTTGAGAAGAAAATATACAAATTTTTAAATGAATGAATTTTTTTTTAAGAAAACACAGAAATAATTAATCAATTGAAGAATATTATACTCTTGTGCTCTAGGTAATATATATATATATATATATATATATATATAAAATAAAATAAATAAGTATGTAATTTTCTCAGATGCTTTCAGCAGCTTGGCAGCGTATCCCATTGGCCCCATCATCAGTTAATTGAAAACCCAAATAAACCCTTAGACATCATACTTAATGACGCCTGTATCCTAAATTTCTTACTTTCCCCAAATACCCCTCCCAGCACCACCGATTACGTCGGAGAAGAAAAACAACCACCTAATGTTTTGCCAAATTACAGATCTGCCAGCCACACACTCTTCCACTGACTATATTTCAACACCTTGTTTGGATGTCAAGAAAAATACAAGAACGAATAAGAAAAGGAAAGTATATATTCAAAATTCCAATTTGAACTAATAAAGAACGTCGTTTGGGTTTAGAGTCGTTGGATTTCCTTGACATACGAAGAAAATTAAATGGAAAAAAAAAAAGACACTATTGTATTTTCGAATTTTCCCTTTCAGTTCTCCTTGGAACCAGACAGAAAAAAATTGCAGCATTTTAAACCGCTTTACGCATGATGACGGCTGTCAGGATCCCAAACTTTTACCATCTCTCACTTCTTTCAGCATGATTTTCTTAACGTACAAACAGAAAATTTAATCTGAGAAAAAAGGGAAAAGAAAACTAAAACTAAAAGTTTAGGCCATAAAAAAAGAACAATATTCCTCCATTTCTGTTCAGGTTCAGTCCCCAAACAAAAGAGAAAAAACCTAAATTTCTTCAGTTTTCCAGTTTTCCTTTGAACCTTTATATTTACAAAAAAAGAAAATAAACGAGAAAAAAAAAAAAAGACCTCGTTTTATTCATTTTTCTTCCTCCTAGTAATCGGAAAAACAGTCGTCGGAGGAAGAACGAAGGAGATCCTGGAGGTCACGTGACTCAACCCCGAGTCTCAACGCTTCCATGACTCGTTCAAAAACCACCACGTGGCACGGAATACGAAGCACCCCTTTTTGCTCATAGCCATACTCCTGAGCCGACTTGTTGAGCAACGCAATGAAAACCGGGTGGTTCAGCAACTCCGCGTTCACGAAGAACAGCTCCATCTCCTCCCCTACGTAAATTGGCACGTGACCCTCGGGGACGGACCTCCGCGCCAGCTTTTTCAACGAAGACACTGCCACGCGGAACGATTCGGCTCGACGAGTGGCGGTGGTGCGACGTCGATTTGTCATGGTGGTTGCGGCGGCAGCGGTGGTGGTTGTGTCGGAACGAAGGAGGCTGTACTCGGAGGAAGCGTCAGCGACGCGGGAGAGACGGCGGATGAGTCGCTTCATTTGATGTTGTAGGCTATTATTGTCGTCCTCGCTGTTTGGTCCGGTTTGGTTTGAATTGATCTGTTTGCTTGGAAAAGAAAGTTGGTAAAGGAATATATAAAGAAGAGGAAAGTGGTAGACAATGAACTAGAAAGAGAAAGAGAAAGAGAAAGAGAGCGTACAGGTAAGCGTACTTGGCAGGTACAATTACTTGACATTATTTTATTACCCTCTTTTCTATTTTTTATTTAAATTTCTTTTTTACCTAATATTCAGCACAAATCGCCTTTTTATTTTTTTAAAAAAGTATGGTTTATTTTAGTATTAATTTTCTTTTATTAAATACAACCAAAAAGTAAAGATATTGTTTAAATTAGCAGATTCTTAAAATAAATTAACATACTATAAAAGAATCAAAGTTAAATTCTCTGACATATTAACAGATTTTTCAATTAAATTTGTATTAACAGTTAATGATAAAATAATAAACCAAAACTACAATTTTTGGTTTCTTTTCAGTTACAATTTACATGATGAAAAATATATCCTCACCAAATCGATCCATAAAATAGGAGGATGAAAATTATATAACAATTAATTTTATTAGGAATTTTTTTGTTTGCTTAAAGTCAATTTTGATATAAAAGTTTTTATTTTTTAGATATTACAAATTATAATTAGTCAAAGATAAAAAGTTTTCGATTATAGTGATATATAATAACCGATAATTCTATATCAAAAATAAAAAATTACCATAAGAAAATATTATGCCTCCTTCAGAGCCTTTTAAAATTTTTTTAAATTATTAATAATTAAAATAAATTAAATTTTATGTATTTAAATTTTATATTTAGATTAAGTATAAATTTTAAATCGACTTTAGTGTTAATAATTTTAAATATATTATTTTAAAATAAAATAAATTTATTTTCTTAAAAAATTTTTTAAACATATCAGGTATAAATTCTCAGTCAACCTATAAGTTAATTAAGGACCAATAATTTAGCTAAATTATATAAAGATAAACTAATTTTTTTCCTGTTTAGGTTAGTTACATATTTAAATTGATCCGTAACTCAACATACACACTAACTCCTTAAATACATAATTTAAAAATAAAGTAAAAATAATTAATAAAATATATTTTTAATTTTGTTTCAAATGGGTGCAATGCAAATTTTAAACTGACCCCTATGGATCAATCTCTTTAAATATATCGTTTAAAAATTAATTAAAATCTAAAAATAATTAATAAAATATATTATTTTAGAATGAAAATATTAAATTAATTTGTGAATTTATATGCAGACTATCCATTTGAAAATAATAAAAAATTAAAACAAAAACAAAAGAATTAAAAAAAAAAAAAACTCAGCATGTGGCAAGTAAGGAAGCCTATCATGTGGTGAACGAAAATCCTCTTAAGATTGTTTTTAATGTATGGTGTAGATTAAAACATAAATTGTTTATTTTGGGATCATGATTCATGATGGACATATATTGATGCTCTCTCTATGATTTTTCAATGTTAATTTTATATTCATAGGTATCCATCATAATAATAAAAATAATAATTTTGATGAATAAATTTTATTTATTCAACAATTTTAAGAAAAAAAATCAATATTGTTTCCTTAAAACTCACAAACTTTAGTTGAAACTAAAGGCTTCTAGGTTTATTAAAAGTTAAATTGGTCGCGACTTGATATAAGATTTTTTAAAATCAAACTCTATCGTATTACTATTCGATAATTAAAATTTTATTTTATATTTAAATTTAATTATAAAATATATATTTTTTAATATAAAATAATTTTTAATATATTTTAATTATAGAATAAGTTTTTTGAAATCAGGGAATGAAACCTTAAATAACTAAAATTCTATACTGTTCAAACATGATTCACTTAAACTAATTACTTCTTTCTGCGTGTAAATCTACTTATAAGTCAGATCAGATTACGACATAAAAAAATTTAAAATTTAAGTTTAAGTTCGAAGGCACAACCCAACAGTCCGTATTTATTGTTTAAATAATATTAAAATAAAAAATTATTTGTATATTTATATTTATATATTTTATAATTAAATTTCAAGAAAAATATTATTTTAATAGATTAATCGACCTAGACTTACTTAACCCAGCCAGATTAAAATAATGTTAATTTATTAGTAAAATTGAAACCATTTTAAATCCTTTTATATGGTGGTTTTAGATTCAAAATTTAAATTTAATTTTTTTTTTTTTTTACGAATCTGATCTTTTTAACTTATCATGATTCATTTCCGACCCCTATAAATTGTTTACACCAGAGAAGGAAAAATATTTCCAAAGCAATCTAGCTTTTTCTATTCCTTTGTTCGTATATTCTTTTAGGGAGAGAAATTGTTTTGCCGTGTTCTGATTATAAGTGTTATCAATTGCAACGAGATTAAGGAAGTTTAGGAGATGTGCTACGGATTCTGTCAAACACACTAAAAGAAAAATAAACGTGTTAAAGCCAAAGCTTAACCGATCATGTAACGTCCGACTCTTTAGATTCGTCGGTTATCGAATTTTAGCATGATAGTTTTCAGTAAAATGTATATTTATTCTGTAAATTTGCAGCATAAACTATTTATTTAATTTAATTATCTAATTTTGTTCCAGTATTGTTTTGACTATTTATTCATTTTATAGTAATTCAAAACTAACTGTAAATACATTAATTATTTATCCGAATTGCATGTACAATAATTATCTCATTTTATTTAAATCTATATTTTTAGGATAATTGATTATACAATTTAATAATTTATACGCATCCAAATTATTTATATTTGTGATCACTGGACTAATTAAGTTATTTGAGGTCAGGTTAAAGGAAAATTAATCAAAGTTTGACTATTTCAAGAGTCGAATCTTTTTTTTTTTTTTTAAAAAAAAGAAAAACTTACAATTCCATCTTAAAAATTAAAATACAATCAATTGATTATATTTTTGGTAAGTAGAATTAGCTATGTCTTCGAAGTATTAATTATCATATTAATTAAAGCCTTTAAAGCATTATTATAGTAATTAAAATAAAACTCTCCTGAAACGTTATTGAAGTATTATATTTATCTTACCAATTTTCCAATTTACAGTTTTTCAATAATTAATTAACATTAATCAATTCCTTAATTGATCTTAAATAAGCTAAAACTGATCACGGTCCAATCCTAGTCATTTATTGGTTTTTTTTGTCAGCCTTTTTATGAGTTAGCCTAAAATCAATTTGAATAAAAAAATTTGTTGAATTTAATTTGATAAAAAAAATTAAAAACTTGAATTTAAAAGAAATCCAAATCCAAAATAAAATATTTTAATTCCAAAAATATCTGAAGTAGAAATGAATTGATTTCAAAGATTAATCGCAAATGCATTGATTTTTGTTGTAGGTTCAATATTTTTTTTTATATTGTTTTTGAAATTTATTATATTTTATATTTAATGATTATATATTTTTTTCTAATATTTTATATTTTTATTCAAATCAAAATATGTTATTAAGAATTTGATTTTATATGGAGTAATAAAAAATAAAAAATAATTAAGAGTAAAAATGAAAAAAAAACTAATATTTTTCAAAATTTAGCAATTTATATTATCAAATGCTTTATTTATATTTAGGATTTAATTTTCAACAAAATGCCAAACAGCTTTTATAATTTAGATTCGGTGCTTATAAAATTTCGAACTAATTGTTCATAAGATCTCGTAGCCATCCTCTGGAATAAATTGTTTATTCATTTTTTTATTTTAAAATGTTTTAAATTTTCATTACTTTTTATTTGTCAAATATCTAAAATAATTATTTCATTACAAAAATTATAAACTTTAATTTATAATATATAACTTACATATTATAAGTTTATAAATGCGAAAACATTTTAAATTAACGAAAATAATCACCGATATTTACTACATTTCTAATTGTTACTATATTCTTTTATTATTAATAAGATTTACGTAATCTAATTTACAAGCAAGAATTTTAATTTCATTAAAAAAAAAACTTCATTAAAAGTTAGATTGAATTTATTTATTTTCAAAATTCTAAATTGTCACTAACATTGAAAAATAAATGAAAAAAAAAAAGTTTTGTCTTTAGAGTTCTAATTTTTCGTTTAACAATAAATTAATTGAATTTATTTGATAAATAAAAATAAGTTAAAGTTTATACTCATTTTTTTATATCATACTTTTAATTTGCATTAACATTGAAAAATCACTCTTATCTTAATTTGACACAATTTGTAAGCGAAACAAACTTTATATGTTAGGATTATTATTAAATATATTTCTAGTGAAGTATAAAAACTTCACAAATACGATTAGTGTAATGACATATATCCTTTTAATATTCTTTCTTTCATTAAATATATTTTAAAAAATGTGTATCCTTTTATTAACCCTACTTTCAGTTTCAGCATACGAAATAATTATTCTATATGTTAATATAAATTTTAATTAATATTCACTTTATTAGTGTTATCCATTTGTAAAATATTCAACTAGATGTTAAAAATTGATAAAACAACGGGTATCAAATATGATATACATGATAACAAATACTTTTATATATATATATATATATATATATATATATAAGCAAAGGTCTAATGGAATTTCTGAACTAACAAAAATTATCATTATTGTTAATTATATTTTTAAATTAACATCATAAACATTTTAATTATTAACATGATTTATTCCATTCATAAGTAAAAATTTTTAAAAGTTATTTGTTAAATGAATTTATTGGCTAATAAGTAAAAGTTAATTTTACATTGAAAAATTTTTTCTTCAAAGTCCAAAATTGCCATTAATCTTAAAAAATGAATTTATTATATAAATAAAAAATTAAAGTTGAAATAAAATTTGTTTATCTTCACATTTTTAACATTAAAATAATATGTTTTATATTAATGATGCAAATAAAAGCAAAATTCAATATTCAATACAAGTTTTGACTAATGTACATCTTACTAATTTTATTTATTTGTAAAATACATAATTGTATATTAAAAATAAATTAAAAAATAAGTATTTGTATGCGATATATGTAAAAGCAAATATCCTTATAAAATATCTTAAAATAATTTTATTTAAATTCCATGTCAAGCTAAATTTCTTATCATTTTCATGTGTATTTTCTTTTATCTAATTCACCCACTTTTAACTAAAAAATGGGACAAAATGAGTCAATTATTCTTCATAAACAAACATCAGTCAATTCGAATAAGGGTTAAAAATTTGTTATTATGTTATAATTAGATACTGAAAATTATTATTAAACTTTAATTTAATTGATATTTGTCATTCTACTTTGAGATTAAAGGTAAATTACCATTACACTTTAACTCGATTTTAGACTTTGCCATTTCACTTTTTTTTTATCGAATTTCATTACTAAATTTGGATTTAGATTGAATTTGCTAGTCAACTTTAATTTTGAGTGATTTGAAAACAAAATTTAATTAAAAAAGAATATTTTTTAAAATTTTTTATTTTAGTAATTAATAGTTAAAAAATATTAAAAATAAGAATTGATATAAAATGTTTATTTTATAAATAATTAAACATATTTTTTTCTTTTGTTCTTTCTTTTATTTTTTTCAAATCTTTATAAATAAAAAATTTATGTTGATTATTTAATTTTTATTATTTTTATAAATTAATTTAATTATTTTTAATTGCTAATATTATAATTTGAAAGATTTTTTTGTTAATAGCAAAATTTAATAAAAAATTATAGTTGAGGACAAAATTTAATTAAAAATAAAGATTTAATTCAAAATATAATAAAAATATAAAAAGTTAATCTATATAAAAAACAATTTATATATATATATATAATACAATAACAAATTTAACCTTTAACCCTACAAATAAATGTAGAGAAATATTAATTTATTTGTCCCAAATAAAATTTCTCAATATTAAACCTACAAGGGAAAGGGGAAAAAACAGTGAAAGAAGAAATATAGGGACAAAGTATTAAGAAAAAGTTGCGTCAGCGGAATTACCGGAGGAATGCTCTGCTTTCCGTAGTCCGTTGCAGTACAGTTCCGTGACTTCACTTTTGTCGTTTGCCTGCGTGTCACTTTCTTTTATTTGTTTTTCATTCTTTTTCTTAGTTGCGTGAGTAACACTGGCCAATGAAGTTTGCTCTTGTTGCGAACGTGTGTAGCACGTTCCAATGTGAGAATGAGGATGTGTTTCTGTTTGTAAAAGGGCAAATACGGTGAAAAAGAAAGTGACACAGATGTTAAAAAGAAAGTGACACAGATGTTTCCTCTTTTAAAAGAAAGAATAGTTTGGAATCTTAAGCAATTTGGCGATGAGCCCCATGGCTCTTTCACATTTGTGATCTTTTGGCTTTTCTTTATTCCTTTGTTATTTGAGTAAATCCCACACAATCATTCTAACACTCCACCCAGATTTTCTTTCACATTATGGGAGTGGGCTGGTGCCAGCAGTGTCATGATCGTCTGGCGTTACTGGTTGTAGGGTGTGGTCCGGTGGCTGGAGAA